>JAQFZE010005008.1:0-10663 GCA_034695245.1 Dicyrtomina saundersi | reverse complement strand
TTTTTTATTAACATTTACAAGTCCGCATTCAAATTGCCACTACTTACTCTTTCACGGCTACCTCCCCTTAATTCCTATCTATTTAAAGACTATAAATTGACTTTTAAGATTTTCCGGCAAGAACTGCCTAACGTTACTGTTAAGGCTGTCATTAAACAAGGGCTTTAGCCCTTGTTTTGGATACATAGTATTACACATTGTGTATGTATCATTCTTATTTCAAAACCCATATCGTCTGTGAAGAACCAAAATGACCCATATCCAATTTAAGCTACAATCAAAATAAGCTGTCATAAAAACAGAATGAGAAACATGCGTAAAATGTTAATTAGGGGTTTTTGAAAAAACCTAAAATGCCCTATTTACATGTTTTTGAAAAGGTCCAAGATGTTCTAATTCCATGTTTTTAAAAAGGTGCAAAATGTTTTAATTCCATATTTTTGAAAAGTGCAAAATGTTCTATTTAAAGGCTCTCAAGACATATTTGAATATTTTTGTAGATAGTTGATATTGTTTTTGATTAAAAATGGATATGGATCATTTTGGTTCTTCACAGACGATATGTCCCATGTCCTATCCCGTAGCATTAATAATGAAAAAAAACATTTCTTCCGCTTTAATAAAACATCTAAACTAGGTAGTATTGCCTGGTATGGTTTATGTAAAGTATCTACGTATAAGAAAAAGTATATATGTATGTGCATATTGTTTTTATACTTAAGAAGTTAGGTGTATTTTATGTATTATTATCATAACTTTTCATTCTCTCATCCATCTTTCAAACTGACTTTGATCAATATTTCATTGGATTCCATCTGAATATTGTGAATACTTTGCGAAAGCTCTTATTCTCGGGAGATTTATGTATAGCTGATTGAGCGTGCTCTGCTGAAAGAGCAAAAAGAAAGAAGCACTGTAATGAACGTAATAATAATATATATAATATTTTTGTGGCTGTTCATGAGGTATTCATGATGCTCATTGTCAGTTCCCACACAGACATAGATAATCTTCTCCACCGCAGACTTAACCTTAAATACAGCTCTCCCGCTCCCGAATAACTATAATAAAGTTGGGAGTAATAAATACTAAAACAGAACAGAGTGCACATAGCTATAGGCATTTCAAACATGAATCAATACTTGAGATTCAGTTGTTACTTTCACCAGTCAGTCAGTACAAGTTTTCTGCATATACCTACATATTATTATCATCATTATTATATCATGTATGTATGTATTGTATAAGGGATCATAATATAGGCTCAGTCTAGCGGTTAGGTATATTTGATTTGATAAGCGTACACAACGTCCTGGAAGGTATTAACACAAACAACCAAAGGAAATTAATCTTAGGTTTAATGATACAGAAGAAGAAACAAAGGAAATACAATATTGTATGTGCAATAATGTAATAAGCTACTTAACAAATATAATTCTATTACGACTGATTAAAATGTTCCCCGATAATTCTAATTCTCTTCCTTCCCTACTTCCCTCCTACCACATTTGATACTGGCACAGGATTTGACAGGATATACTATTTTTGTCTCGCATTAGCAATATAATTTAACTTTAAATATAGCCACAGTCCCAGTCCCAGTGAGTGTATATATCAGACACACTCCAGACTCCAGTGGAGGTATCCGACATGAGACTGACTAATGAGATGAGATCTATCTTTCCCACAGAGGTTACATATTATATAATACTTGACACAACTAAGACCACGAACTAAACCTGAAGCTTATCTTTAGTTTTACAGTAGACAGGTGGATGGATGTTAGACTTTTTACTACATAGTTTTTAGATGAGTTCAACCAAAAAGCAGAAAGTTGGAGTATGAATTATACTCTACAAGTAGCTCTCGGATTTTTATAACATTACTGACTCACTTATTGATTGTAAAGGAAGACACTATGAAGACTGGAGCCTCTTCTATGTCTCTCATTTTTACTCTAATACCCTCTCTTCCTATTTTTCTAGATTGTAGCTTGGTGTTGAATTCCGCTTCGGCTTCGGCTTTGGAGCTGGAACTGGAACTGGAAAACTAAACCTAAAAGTGGAAGTTGAGTGGTTTGCTTTGCTGCTTGGAGCTGGAGATACTGGAACTGGAGAAGGAAGTCCGACTTTGACTTGACTTCCAGTTCCAGCTCCAGCTCCAGCTCCAGTACCAGCTCGATTTGCTCCATATTCAAACTATGTACCTATCCTATCCTATATACATAGCACAGAACATGGACTTGGGAATTTTGCAGCTGCGTCGTACAAGGCTGGAAGATTCAACGAACGAGAGAGAGAGAGCGAGAAAATACAGAGAGTAAAACATTCAAGTATGTAAATATAAATGCTCCACAGTAGCCCTTGTTTCTCCTGTTCTCCAAGTAGCTGACTAGTGAGCAGAACCACTGAACAGCCTTTGTTCCCTCTCTCCTCGCTCTTCTCATCCTTTGTACGTTTACTATCTCTAGTACTAGTAAAGGAAGGAGTTGTAACGATGATAACGTAGGAAAAAAAAAGGGAAAAAAAGTAGCTGTAAGGTACCTACTTGAGTTGAGAGTCACATCACATCCATAGGACGACCGCTCCAAAATCCACACTTTCCCCCCTCGTCCTTTCTCCGTATAGTAATTCCGACTCCGTAAAAGTCCGTATCCGTATCCGTGTAGTCCGTAGCGAGTAGCGAGTAGCCAGTTGGGAACGCAGACACTATTATATATACACCTACAGTTTTCTCGTATCGTATCGCATCCTTAATTCCGAGCGTTGCGTTGAGAGCGTAACGTAAACGTAACTTGAACGTTGAACAAACGGGACCGGGAACGGGAAAGGGGGAAAAGGGAAAGAAGTGGGGAGCTGTGTGCTCTGCTGTGTCGGATCGGTCTTCCCGTATGTGTGGTGTTAGAGCATTGGAATTGAAATTGGAACTGAAAGTACCTACTACATACTATGGAATATGGAAGGAAGGCAGAGTAGTGGCGGTGGGTCGACAGTGCAGTCAGCCAGCCGGAGACAGAGAACTGCTGGTTGAAAACTATAGAAAACGAGAAAATCCTGTCCACTGAATTCCACACTGAGTCAGAGACAGATTCTATTATATTATATTGCATTGGATTGCATGGCACTAGTACTACCACACTCGAACAACCTGGAACTGGAGTCACATTCTCTCTTGCCTGCCAACCAGAACCAGACTGGTCTTGGTCTTGGGTCTGCCTGGAGAATTAACTCTTATACTACACGCTCTATAGTCACTAGTGCGAGAGATTAATAATATTATTAACTAACTAGTATATAAGTTTTGCTACGGAAAACCAAGGAAGAAAATAGGAAAAATAAGAAGACGAGGACGACAACGACGACAACGAAAACGCCACCAGTGACTTTTTTTATTTATCCGCCAACCAACCAAAAACCAAACTAACCAAAAAAATACACGACACAACTTTCAACTTGTACACACACACACACACACACACAGACTATATAGACTCGGCTGGTGAAACTTTGTCAACAGTTTATCCTGAGCAGACTTGTGTGATAGATAGTTCGTACACTGACTTCCTCCAACTTCTACTAGACTGTACATCATCACTCCTCCTGCTGTGCTCCTGCAGTTAGTTTGAGACTCACTCGGACACAAAAATATATTCCCTATTTTTTAACATTAACTGTAAAATAGTAGCAGTGTAGTGTGTAGAGTGAATTTAGTTATTTTCGTGAATCATTTATTACTACCAATTCTCGTTCTCTCGTTTTTGTATTCATAGTATTGTCGCGTTGCTGGGATAAAAAAATTTATTATACTATGCACATTTTTATTCTCTGTCATGACTTGAGTGTCAAAAACTCATAAAATAACTCGGAACTTAAACCTCATAATAATAATGTGGGGGAGACGTACTCATATGTGAGTGAATCATTGATACTCATGTTGTAAATCAAACCAAGTTTCAAGTTTTCCCCCTGTCAACTTTCAACTTTCAACTCCAACCTCAAACTTTTGATTTTGTGGAATGTTGACATCTGTCTTCTTGTGTGATAATTTTGTTGTATTTACAAAAAAGAAAGACTAACGCACAATATTAAAGGGAGCTGTTTCTTCTACAATACATATATGAATGGATCTCCAATAATTATCAAACAGTTTGCAAACGGTTGCGTTGGGATCAGGAGTACAACAACTTAGACTACGTTTCTTCCGATTCCTGCTGGACGCTGGATACATATTGACAAGGTTTGTTCCGTTTTCTTTGTGTTTTTTTTTCTTACTCAATGCTCAAAATATTTACCATAATTATTTTTCTTGTTTATTACCATTTCATACTATTTGGATCTTGAGGATTATTTTCATTTTTGGAATGTTTTTTTTGCGGAAATTGTGGACATTTGAAATGGGATATAGTTAAAATTGTCATAAATTGTAGGAGTATATAGTAGTGTATAGGTATTATGTAGCTGTTATTTAGCTCTTAATATGTAAGTAATTGAGTGGATGACTGAATACAATGATAAGGTAGGTGGTTGGTGGTAGGGGTCCTACTTTTATGTGAAAGAAACTATGAGGAAACCACATTACTATCCAGATCCAGATCCAGAATCCAGTCAGTCTTCTGCACATTGGGAACATATGGTGGATGTGTATTAAGAGCTGTGTAGAATGTAGGTGACAGCGGCGGAGTATTCATTCCATTCATGTGTATTGAATGTCGTTTAATCCAGATCCAGAATCTAGAGTGAGACAGATGAGATATATATGTGAGATTCGGATTGGAGACTGGATGACTGGGACTGGAATATGGCACTCGATTATGTAGTACCTACCGTCAGTCATTACATTCCATGACATAATATGACATTACCTTCCTAGTGCAGGAAAAATTGTTTTTTTTGTGTGTGTTTTGGTACACTTGTTTATTGATTCAGCGAGAGAGACAAGGAAAACTTTGAGAGTTGAGTACTACATATTATTACTATTATTCTGTCGACTTCTTTCATATCGATATTACTATATATATATGGGCTTTGGCTTGGCGCTATGCTGCTTTGATTAGGATCAGCATCTAGATCGAATTTCCAACTGGAGCTCAACTTACAGATCATAAGATTCCCTCACTCAGCTATGTAGGTATGTAGAAATGATGGACCAAGCGTCCTTGTCGATATCGATGAAGCCAACTAAAGCTTGATGAACGTTTCTGTTTCATGAGGGAATATATTATTATTAAGTCGGAAAGAGAATTTACGTACCACCTGTGTATATATGATATGTCATATGTGTCAGTCAGCCAGCTTCAATACACATAAATATGATATAATCATAGTGCATATTATTTTTACTAATAAAACATTTGATATATTTCTACTACTTACAGCTCTTTGCTGTTAATTTTGTATGAATCCAATTCATATTTGTCATATTCCCTACTTACAAAGTGTAATAACGTTTTATCCGAAGCTCGTTGATCCCATTTGTATTCATGCTCTACACTTTTTATTTGTATTCATTCTATGATTTTTTCTCTCCTTTCGTGTATATTATATACAGTTAGTGTTATAGAAGTAAATCATTTGGCAGAAACAATAATGCTGTGCTGAATTCATTTGTAAATTATTCATCTCATTATAATATCATGGAGTGTATACTATAACCATAGTTTAACCTACCACCCAATCCGAAACGGATGATAATAATAACATATTCTAAGGACTAATCGTAAGAGTGGCAGGTTGAATGTGGCTGATTGGAAATAAAATATGGTCGTCAGTTTCCTCTCTCGCGAAAATGATTGTCATTCACATATTCACATTCACATGATTATTGTGGAGTCGTATATCTGCGTATTTGATTTTAGAGGACAATTATTGTTCTCTCGTACAGCCCTCACCCACGCTGTTTCCCGTCTCTACTCTGTTTACCACATGATTACTCCATAAATTAAATTGTGCCCGGGCTGTGAATCCATTGTAATGTGTGGAGGCGAGAGAGCGGAGTTGTTGTAAAGGAAGGTATTCCCATATAATATTATATAGCCGCAAACGATAATGATCCAGTCTCCGATTGAATAAAACCCAAATCAACCTTGATTTATTAGCTCTCAATTCAGAGTTTCAGAGTTCATCAGAAGCTTATAGTTATTCATTCATGAGTACGCTCAACGTTTTCGAGTCGTTATATATTATAATTGCTACCTTTAGTCACACTTTAGACATCGCTTATAATGTAAAGGTAGGTACGCCAATAGGTACTTTTATTTAGTATGTAATTATATTATGGTTTAGCGGGTTCGGGTCATCGTTAAAATATTGATGTTGACATTGGGAAAGTGCTTAGTAGGGAGTAGGGACTCATAATATCACCTTGAGTCAAAAGTCAATCGAAAATCTAAACGAGAAGCATTAAATTGCACAACATTCCCTTTTATTTTATATCCATTCATACACTCTCACTCTTTTACAAAGTGCATTGCGCAGATTTTACTATACTCATGATGATGACTATAGTCACTATAGTGAGAAAAGTCAAACCTGCTGCTGCTGGAAGACTATGGAACAAATGCCAATCTGCTGGAGCTAGAGATGTCGAGAGGTCGTGTGAGCCGAGAGTGTTTTTTTTTTCAATTTGAGTAATAGGAAAGGACAGTTAGGGGTTAGGGCAGGAGCTATAGGAACGTGGGAAGAAATACAGTTGATTTTATGTGAATTTGAGATAGGTGAGAGGATGAGGGGCTGTAGTTCATTTATTGGAGAGAGTTGATAGTTTATCTGTCCATTCCGATTTCGATCTCGATTTCTTATATTATAAAGGCATATACATATATATACCTTCCCTTGTATTTTTTCCATTGTTATATATATTCCATTGGAAATTCATTGCCTTGTCAAGACGTGTGTGGATGGTAATGGAAATATACAGAGAGAAGGAAGATTGTCATGGTTTTCCACTCAGACCTCACCATCTCTCACCCACCTCTCACGACACTCAACCCTTCTTTAATAAATAATGGCTAATAGAATTAGATTTCTTAGTTATGTAAGGTAGATGCCAAGGCACACAATATACTTTCATTTTTCATCCTTTTATCTCCAAGTAAGTATGAGTGCATATTATATTATATAGGATCCGTGTTCGCTTAAAGCGGTCACTTCATTTTCTCTTTTAGTATAGTAGTATATAGGCAATTTAGAAGAATACCCGGAGGCCGTATAGAGGATCTTTTCCAAAGAAAGTATACTTACTTGACTCAGATCGAGAGCATAAAATAAAATTGAAATTTTCTTTTGGAAAAATAGAAAATAATACAAAGCCTCCTAGGTAAGAAAATATTATTTTAAGGAGCTTCCTATTGTTCCGATTATATAGCAGAATGCGTTTAGAAGAGTTATGGTACTTCTTCAACTCTCCAGTTTCTGTTTGCATCGTCTAAAAGAAAGAAAAATATTTGTGAGACTTATGTATAATATATAAAGCTGAAAATAGAAACATACACATGCAGACAGAAGGAAACGAAAGAATTATTGCATTAAAATTAATTGCAAAACGAAACAAAAAGTAAACTAAGTGTTCAGTCCTTTCAAAGACGTTCCTCTTTTTTCGTTACATTCGCATTGTTTTAACGATTTCAGTTAATGGTCCTGTAAAAGTTGCGCTCTTTTCTCATTTCATTTCTTTCTATTTTTTTTTTGTTTTTTAGTTTTTTCTTTTTTTTTCCGGAATGTATTATGCAACTACCTACTAGGGATTGTCTGCCTGCATCGTCGTTCTCCTTAGATCTTTAAGTGACTTTAAAATTAAATGGAAAAAGATAAAAATATTATATATAATGCTCGATTGTCTGGCTCTGGCAGTGGCTTTTAGGCTGTACGTACATATTTTAATAGTGTTTTTGGGTTTGGGTATTGCAGCAGTAGAGGGGTGGCAGTATATAGCAATGCGAGTGAGGGAAAAGTAGATCATTTTTTTTCACTTCAGTTTTTTTTTCTCCTCCTGCATTGTTTTTCGAATGAACCTGAATGGCTGATGTAATCTTGAGAGGTAGGTAGATGGTTCTAATTCTGAAAATGAAATGAAAAAAAAAGCGAGGGAAGGAGAGAAAACCAGGGAGAAAGATTACAACTCCTACGTCACATTTAAACGTCAGTCTAATTTATCTTGCAGACATTTCCTTAGAATGGCAGGAGATGGTTTCAGAGAGGAAAGGAAAACGGGAATGATCTCTCTATCATCATATATCTTTTCTGTCTAACCTTTTCTTTGAGCAGTACTCGAAATCACCAACAAAAATTGATTGTTTTCCCACATCTTTGCATATGGTTGTATAGCCTCCAGTCACACTATTTTCCATTTGCATCGAATGTATATGTATAATGTATTTTAAGATTTCATCCTGAAGCATCACTTTGGACTTACTTGTAAAGATACAGCTATTGGCATTTGGAATTAATTCTTAAAATGTGGATCTATTTGCTCTTCTTTTCTTGACAGCTAGTTGAGTAGAATGTGGGTAGGTATAGGTATAGGTACATGTATTAGGTGCATTTTGTATAATTTAAATCCGTAATAGGCTGGAAAAAACTGATATGAGCTTGAGGCTAGAAGCATATCTCCTTCAATTGTTTTGGCATACTATTTAATTTAACAGCCAGTGCATGCAAATTCACTTGGACATAGTATAATAATTCTATTGGCGTGGCGTAGGTGGATGAGCAGCACTCAAGTTTTCTATTCGAAAAATCTAGTTAAAAACTGGAGAGCATAAGGAAATTTTCCATTTAAAATTCAAAGTAGCGTTTTTCAAAAACCTTTTGCTCATTTTAAAACGCGCTAAGAAATTTCTAAATGGGTAATTTTGAGGGCTTATCGTTAGTAAAATGTTACCTAATTTAGCATAAAATTTTTAAACTGCTATTTTACTATGTTTAAATTGTATGCTTGAAAGAGTGATTGATGACTAATGGCTATATGGTATTTCTAGCAGATTTACAGTGCACCATTTCCTCATTTAAAATTTTAAAATTTGTTATTTTGTGCCTATAGAACGGATCTGGGCGGAAGGCGGGAGAGGCGGTGCAGCTGAAAAGCGGGAAAAGAAGATACGTTTTTTAATGCAGCCACTGATCCTAACTTTTACTCATAGTTTTGGGGAATAGTTTCTGAATTTTGAAAGAAAGAGAAGAAGATTGGTAGAAAAGTGAAGAAACAAAAACTTTTGAGTTGATGCAAAAGTGCCGGTGAGGGAACTCGAGGAATTTCATTTAACTTAGCAAACAAATTGATTTTTACAAACGCCTGAACTTGGAAAAGACTGTAAAGAGAGAAATGATGAGGATTTTGAGAGTATCCCTCCAGATGTGTCATCTTAAGATATGAACGTGATCCTTGTCAACCTCCCAACTCCATTTTCATCGTACACTTCAGCCAGGATCAATCCACCTGAAATCGTTTAATACGTCATCCGCACATTTCCTGTGTATTTTTCACAGAATGTACTCATCAGATGCGTAACGACTCCCAACGACCCCACTCATTCTCCTCATCGTCATTCGTCTTTATTCCGCACCAGTGAGAAGTGCTAAGTTTTATTTATTTATTTTTCCTTGCCTATAATATACGCATCTCATATATCCTCATCCTGCTCTCAGAGTTACATCAGCACAATTCCTATTCAGCGCAGCACCACAACTGCATTTGTTCTCACCCGTCTCCAAAACCGCCTTCTCGGAAATTCCACTTAAACAATCCTCAAGATGGGATCTGCTGCGACGGGTACGTGTCTTTTATTTTATTTATTGGTCTCAGCTCAGGACATTCTGTCCCATACCTAAGTACCTACATATGTTATTACATATGGAGGTAACTTTTTCTTTCTTGTACACATACAATATTGTATTAGTATACGTATTTCTCTACAGTAACTGTAGTGTGTTGTCTGAACGCGGCACGGGGGTTTTAATGTGCACGGAATTTTTATATCTTTATCTTTTTACACAAGATGTATCATGAATACCTACCTAGTTTGACACTCACACAAAATATCATCATGAAAAATCTCTATTCAGTATTTGCACAACGTGCCCGCCTACATATTATGTAAAATGTAAATTCGGTATAGAACAAGAACTGTTACAAAGACCGCAAGGTCTTCAATCTTCATTCCTTCCATTTGTGTACAGTAAAGAAACTTACTTTGGTAGAGGTACATTACACGTAATGCTGATTCTCATGTATTCGATTATTTTTTTTTCTATTCCAGAGAAATGTTTTAAGGAGAAACTGATTCGGAGCGTGAAGAAAGAGGTAAATATTTTTTTCTTTCTCCTTTCTCTTACTATGTAATGCACGACTGCTTCAGTGAGTTTTCACAGCGTTGGACTCACTCCATTGAAATGAAACTGCATAATTGGAATTAAATTATTGGAGCTTGTCAAATGGGAATTACCATCTATAAAGATGTTGTATACCCTAATTCTATGTGCCGTCTAATTATTTGCTAATACATAGTACCTGCTACAGATAGTAAACTTATCATCTCCGATTCCGATCGGCTTCATCCACCTACTAGCCGCAGCACAGTGACTATATAATATATAATAATAATAATTTATTCATTTTGTCGATTTGGCCTCAGCCCATACAACATTTATAATTACAGTTTGATTTTGCA
>JAQFZE010005007.1:0-10663 GCA_034695245.1 Dicyrtomina saundersi | reverse complement strand
CAAGCCAATTTGCTGTAAGCTCAGCATCTACTTCGGGCCCACGGTCGCCAAATCCGGCGCGAAGCGCCGGATTTTTTTGTTCTGCTCCGCATTTTTATAAACATAAACACAGCAAATAATATTAGTAAACATTATCAGTTGCTGGGATTTTCCTATTTAAAGACTTAATTAAATGCATTTACCATTAAAAAATAAATGCAACGCAGTAAGCATGCTAGAAGAACAAAACGAAACAGTAAATTATTTTGAAATTATTTATTTTCCTTTATAATTTAGTTTATGATTTCCCTATAACACTATATAAATAAATTTAATTAGTTTAATGTTGTTTTTTTAAAACTTGGGGTGAATTTAAAAAAGCGAGGTTTTAGGTAATTCAACCTACCTGCCTTCATATAATTAAATTATGCATTTAAATAATCTAACAATGTATGCAAAGTAGAATAATAAATTTTCATATAATATATTGCATAATATTTTACAATTTATTTAGAAGAATTGGGCTCATCCTGCGTCACACCCGACGTTGTCAGACGAAGCACGCTCAGTTGCTGTCTTATGATTTTTAATTTTCCTTTCATTTTCGTTAAATTTTGAAGTTCAAGAATGTATATTCATTTGAGTTTGAGGACCGTATTGCTTCTAATTGAACGAACTGCGTTATATTAATGCTCAGAGATTTACCCCTTGTGTTATGTTAGAGACACGCATTGTGAAAGTATAGCAGACCGCCTCGTTGTTTTAGAAACTCGCGTAGTAATGTAATACAGACACGCGTAGTATTAGAGGGTATACGGTAGTGGCTCATGACAATTTTGTAAAAGTAAAATAATTTATTGTACTTACCATAAATGTGTGGTACAAATTCAGTGATGCAGTCAAATTCTTTTGTAACTCTAATAGATCTCATATCAAATGCCTCTAAAACTCCTCCAGCCTTCAACTCTCAACTTGAAAGTTTCTCAACCAATTCGTTAGAACAAAAGGGAACAATCGTAGATTAAACTTTTTCTAATTTACTCTGCACTTCAGCATTACTCAGCGTCTTATTCGCTCTTGATCTTTGTGTGTCTGTCCCTTTTGCATCTAATTCTTTCTTTTTCTTGTAATATTCTCTTCTCATTTTAAATTTATGTTTTTACAAAATTCTAAAATCCACAAATTAATTTTTACAGTAGAAATTATTCAAAAAATTGCAGCAGTAATCAAACTCATGAAACGGTGTGGGCAAAAGTACTACGTTTGCTTGGAGCGGTTTGAACACCGACCTTAATAGCAGCAACGGGTCTCATCTTTAGGCAATTTCAGTTCACCTTTTGATTGATTACATTGCACCATTTAATTACTGTATTTTCTCGTGTTTACATTAAAATCACAATATCTACAAATTTTATATATTTCTGCAAAATTCTAAATGATTTAAACCCTGAGCTTTTAGATTTTGATTTGCGTTAGCTACGTAACGGAACTTTTAGTTAAAATTAATAAAATAAAAGTTTTTTGTTTGAGTTTCAAATATTATTGGTATATTTTATTACATGCTTTCTGTCACGGATATTAGATTTTTTCATTATTTCCAATTTACAGTTTTCTTTTTGCCTCACCCAAGCTAAAGTAAGTTGAAAAATAATATTTATGTTTAGCTTTGCGGCAGTTTTTAACCTTTTGAAATTTGCGTACACAACTAATTTGTAAAATTTAGCAAATAGAATGCAATTTTTTTGACATATTGAGCATCTGAATCGGCGGGATAAAAATTTAAAACAGGAATCAATTTTCTGAAAAAAGCCTTATCGCATGGTACAGTCACAGTCATTGCTTTCAATTTCAATACAGTATAAACTCGTTGACATTGGTTAGTTGGTTTCTCATTGACGCCACAAACGAACACAAATCCTGTGATAGCGAGTAAAACAAACAATACTGTGCTTAAGATAGTGCACAAAATGGAGAACCGGAGAACCAAGAACAGGAATTAAGAAACTACTTATTTGTTTCATTATTATGATCATCGTTTTTCTATCACATGAGCTAGTTGAAACATCCGTGAAGGAGCTATTATCTGTCGTAGAAAAGTTGTATACAATTTTAAAAATAATTATACGTGGCCTTGGGTCAATGCAATGTGTTGATTATTAAACGTGTGATAAAATTCCGGCTCTCAGCATAATAATAAAGGAAGTAAAAATAATTGTACGCTCGTAATATTTTTTTTGTGAATTAGGCCTCTAATATAATTACAATAAAATGCAAAACTTTGACCTAGTCAAAAAGTCACTTTTATTGATTGGTTATTGCTTCAACGCCAGTTTAGTTTTATCGCAGTATGGTCTTCGGTCAAATCGATAGGGTGGTGATGGGTTATTGGATGGCTGAAATTAGGTAATAATTACATCAAAGCAATACATGGCAAGTACATGTTCTCTTCCAACGATACGACTCGATTTGGTCCTTTCAAAACTTTACTACTATGTCTCAAAAAGCATATCACTATAAGAAAGAGAAACAGAAATAAAAAGTCTTTAGTGTATTATTATTAGCTTGAATTTCCCTAATTAATGACTTACATAAATGCAGCTAAACAACCTTAACATGAATGCTACGTCGCATTTTTCGAACACCTGTCTATCCTGGACAGGTATTTAATATAATATAGTTTGTTTCAAAGTTTGGACGCACTATGTTCTATGGGGGAAATTGCATTTTACTATATTCAAATATAATTGCTGCGCTCAAAGTTCAACATCAATAAAAAAACTCAAATTATAATCTTAGATCTTATCGTTAGTTTTACTCTAATGATTTCAAATAATTCCTAATGATTCTTTCAATTTTAGTATAAAACCACTAACCGGAAAACAACGGATTTCAGTTCATTTCAATCGTTTACAATTATTTATGAGACACAATGACACAAATCAAATAAAACTTAATTACTATGGAAGGTCCCATAATTAAAAGATTCAAATAAATAATATATATTTGTACAAAACATTTTATTCAAAATTAATTCCTATTGTCTTTAAAATTCCCTAATCTCATATTAGTTTAATGCTCAATGATACTCCACTAAAGCTATTAAAAATACTTCATTTGATAAATCAATAACACGAACACACTGGCAACAATCGTAAGCGGCGTTGAGACTAATCACGATGCCTTGATTGTTGTACGTGCAGTAAACTTTTGGCTCTCTGCATAACACTAAATATTGCTAGAAATAACTGTACACTTGTAAAATTTTGAGGAAAATTAAGACTCTAAGTAAGTTGACTGTAATTATAAGTAAGAAACATTTTGTAGTGTTGCAAATATTAAGCTCAATATTTTATGATTATTTGAGCTACAGCAACGTCGTTTAATCCTTGTATAAGCACAAATCACGATTTCTATTTTTTATAGTTTGAGTGAACGCTATGTATCTGATAATGATAAACAGTAACACTAAATTGGTTTTAAACGGTGCGCATTCATGTGATTGTTCCAAACCTGACTAGAATATATTATAATATAATATATGTATAATAATATATTGTTCATATTGGTATTGGTGGATTTTAAGGTAATCAACTTATAATTTGTTCTCTAGCTGAAAAGTTTTCTCTTAGCTCTTATCTTCCTTGATTATATGAATAAAACATGTAACAAACTTATTAAAATCGTTAAGTCATTAAATTAAGCTCGAAATTAGAAGTAATAAAAGGTACACAGTGTACACACCAACTAGTATACGCATACTAAAATATTTTCTCTCATTCAGGAAATTAGGTGGGCCTGTGGTTCATATTATACTTGAAATTTGCATAAAGCTTTAAAATATCTTGACTAAAGACAATTTTGAAAATGCCCATTTATTTTGAAAGCAAGTTTATATCCACAAGTGATCAAATTATGCTAAACATTCGAACGCAATTAAGATACACACCTATAATATGCATAAGAGAGAATCTTCTGTTAACCATCTAATAAGGTGAAAAATGTTAAACTATACCATGTTACATTAGTAGTATTATTGTCTCTTTAATGCGTCTTACGTAATAATTATTTCCTGTCTGCACAAACATGTATAATAAACTTTTCATCCTTTTATTCTTAAAATACTAGTGATTTCGTTTCAGTAGTTAGAAGTACTATATTTATGTTATATTTTTAAATGCTAGTGCGCCTCAATCCAAATTGATGTCATGCTAGTACAAGCTCTGGCGTCTTATTAAACTTCAAGATGGCAATGCCTAAACTTGTTTTCCTATTGTTGCCCTACATAAGCTAAAATAAGTCAAAAACGAATACACATTTTTAGCTTTGCGGTAATTTTTAGCTTTCAAAACAATGCGTACACAATTAATACCTGAAATTTAGATAAGAAACTGTCTTTCTTTTGAGATATTGAACATCAGAATCTGTAGGATACATTTTAAACATGAATAAAGTATTTAAAAAAAGGCTTTGCATGGTACAGCCATAGCCTACAATAAAAAGAAAACGAAAACACGTGGATATTAGTTAGTTGGTTTCTCATTTACGTCACAAACGAATAAAAATCCTGTTGAATAGATTAGAAAAAATATTACTGTGCTTAAGTTGGTGCACAAAATTGAGGCCGGGAGAACCAAGAACGGGTGACCCAGAAACTAGCACATCGTTTTATTATTCTGATGACAGTTTGTCTATCACATGAACCAATGGAGAGCAACCATTTTGGTGATATCATTCACATACATTATGTGTAAAATTTAAAAAATCATTGCAAGCGGCGTTGGGTCAATGTGTTGATTATTAAACCTGTGATAAAATGTCGTCTCTTAGCATAATACTAAATAACGTAAGGATAATTGTATGCTCGTAATATTTTTCGATTAATTAGGCCTCAAAATTAATTACCATCACATGAAAATTTTGGATCTGTTAAATCGTCACTTTTTATTCATAACGAATTTTTAGTTGCTTCAACGCCAGCTGAGTTTTATCCCAGCATGGTTTGTGGTAACTCTGTGCAAGGTCAAACAGGAAGTGGTAATTCGGTAGTAATTACTTGAAAGCAATAATTATTAGATGCTCCGCTTGAACGATCCAACTCAAATTGGTCTTTCCAAAGCCTGACTAAAATGTATGAAAAACTACATCGATTATAATTATAAGTATTTAACGTGGAATAATTCAACTCTGCATTTTAGCGGAAACATAAACACAAATAAAATGGTTTTAAAATATCATTAGCTGGGATTTCCCTAATTAAATACTTAATTAAATTTATCAGTACAACTTTAACATAAACACTATGTCACACTCTCAAAACATCTGTCTTTCGATCTAAAGTGAAAGAAGCCCACGTAAAACTTAATATTGTCACAGACTGTGTACAAATTATTATGATTATTGCTGCGCTCAAAGTTCAACATCATTAAAAACTAATATTCAAATTTTTAATCTTAGTTTTATTCTAATGATCCTAATTAATTCCTAATGATTCTTTCAAGTTTAGTATAAAACCATGTATCTTTAAAAAATAGGATTTCAGTTCATTTTCATTGTTTACCTACGAAACTCGCGTTTATTTACAAATAAAATTTAACTCGCTACAGCAGCTTTGTTAACCAGAAACAATCTTATAAATCTCTAAATTTTATGCCAGTCTCACGCTGTCAGTAATAAAAGAAACCATAGCTTCCTGTGCGTCACTTTCCACAATCGTCTGCTGTCCAATCATGAAACTGTTACTAGTTTTGGCGTTGGTTTCCGCAACGTTCATTGAATCCTCTTGGGCCAGTAAGTCAAACTCGTTAATTTCTTTCAAATTTACTGCACGTCATTTTCAATTTCAAAATTTCGTATTATGTTTTACCGTCCATATTGCGAGTTATGTTTCGAAGCCTTCGTTAAATCGCGTGATGCAGTATAATTGTTTTCTTTTTTTTCTTTTAAGTTTTGGACGAAGTTAAAAAAGGCGAGGGTGGAGGTAAGAAGTACTAAGTACACCGTAGTTATTCATTACTTAAAAATAGTTTAAATATTTCTATGAATTTACATACATTTAGCAAATTACATTTCCATGTATTTTAAAGTATCCTCAAATTTTAAATTTTATTTTGAAGGAGGAGCTCATCCAGCACCAGAGCTGTTTTCAGAAGAAGGACACCCAGTTGATGTTGCCAAACCGTTGCCGATTGTTCTGGATCATGAAAAAGATAAAGAATCTGAAGAAAGTGACGAGATGATAAGGTCCCGACATGAATGTGACCGATGGTACCAACAATGCAACAGGAATTGTGGGCACAATGAGTTTGAAGGGAGACACTGCATGAGACGTTGTGAGCGAGATTACTACGATTGCTTGGGGCGGCTTGAGCACCGACCGTAAAAGCAGAAACCGGTCACATCTGAGGACAATGTCAGTTCACTAATGATTCATTGCATTTGCACCTTTAATTCTTGTAATTTTCCCCTTTTGATTGTATTGTAATCAAAACATTTACAATTTCTTTATCTTTCTGCTTTGAATATCTACATGATTAAATTATTGAAATTTCTTAGAACTTAGATTTTGATTTAAGTACCAGCTATGTAATGGAACTTTTATTGAAATGACAGTTGAAGTCTACAAAATTTAAATTTTGTCCATTGATATTAGTCAATTTCATTACATGCTTTCTTTTACTATAATTAGATCCAGTAGTTATTTCCAATTTAAAATTTATTCCGTTACTGTTAACTGTTCGGTTAGCTCGTAATTTATTGCATAAATAAAACAAAAATCTTCACCCATTAAGAGATCAAATTAATCCCAAAATTGTAACCATTTAAAGAAATACACTTATTATGCATACTAAAGTATCTTTTGGCATTCAGGTAATATGGACGTACATAATGGGCTAACCTTTGGATAATTGGTTTTAAATATGTGGCACCTTTACTGCATTGAAAGTAACAGAGGACATTAAATACAATGTTAATATAAAAAATACGCAATTTACCGTACATAATACTTAGATGTGAATATGATTAGAAACTTCAATTTAGCCCTAGAAACTTAAGATATTAAGAACTTAAGAAAATAAGATATAGAAAACTAAGTTTGATAATTTAAAAATGTATTTTTCCAATACTAGTTAACATTATTTTAAAAGGGGAAATTTTGATAAGAAGTTGAATGAAAGTCTTGTGACACATCAAATTACGCATGCCTCAACAATAGCAAAACATTATGAGATACAAACTAAATAAAAATCAACTACTAAAAATAGTACCTCAGATTAAATATTAAAGAATGTACTTCTACAAAACATTTAATTCAAAGTTAATACCAAAATTGTCTTGGACATTCCCGAAATCTTCTCGTATTTGTCTGATTATGAAGTATACTACTTGCGCTTCAACAAATTACGAATCTTCTATGATAAGGCTGTGAAGAATTAGAAAAACAATGGTTAGCAACGTTGGGACTAACTACAATGTCTTGATTATTGAACGTCCAATAAGGTTTCGGCTCTCCGCATACAACTAAATAAATATGTACGTGATCACATCATGTTTCTCCATTGAGTAATTCAGTTCAAACAGCCTATACTGCATTTTTTTAAATTCGACTTATCAAATTTATTAATTAGGCGCCCTCAAAAGTAATTGTAAGCGGCGTCGTCGTTAAGCAATGGATTAAATACTGAAAGTGTTATAAAATTTCAGCGCTTAGCATACAACTAAATAATATTAAAATAATTGTACAATCGTAATAATTATTATGCGGTGAATTAATACTCTAAATTAACTGTAATAACAAGAAAAATGTTGTTCTGTTAAAAAATTCACGTTTTATGGATTATGAATGTTTAAGCTACTGCAACGCCGTTTAAATTTTATATAAGCACGTAAACAGTCTAGAAGGAACATATAAGTCGCGGACGTTTAACTGTGAATAAAATACAGGAAATTATCGCTTCAACCGATAAACGCGATCATGAGGTCGTTCCTAAACCTGACTAGAATGTATTCTCAAAAAACAGATATTTATTTAAAGGAAATCAATTTGGATTATAAATGTAAATAGGTACTACTGCAATATACATTTTTTCCTAATTATTTCTGCTTGGAATTGTCGTTCGTAAACATAAACATAGAAAAATAATATTAGTAAATTATCAGTTGTTGGGATTTCCCTAATTAAGACTGAATTAAATGCATCTACTAGTTACAAATAAATGCAACGCTGTGCGCACACTAGAACAAAACTGAACAGTAACTATAAACTAACTGAAAATTGCTATGCTCGACCAAAAACGAAGACAAGCAGCATTATACAAACTTAATAAATCTTCAATCATACTTTTTTTTTACTAATTACCTACCTCAATTAGGTTTCATTTCAGTATAGATAGAATGAAAGAAAATTGGATTTAGGTTTATTTTCAGAACTTTGATGCTTCATTTGTAATTAGTAACGATTTTTTGTGAGTTGCAACAGAAGCCTTATACATATTTAAACATACTCTATACAGCAGACTATTTAGTTTCGATAGTAATAAAAAATCCTGTCAATCCCTTTCAATCAATTTGAACTACGTAATTATCTGTATTAAACTATGAGACTTTTTTTGTTTTTGGCTTTGGTCTCCGCTGCTCCTATTGGATCGCAAGTGCGTTATTTATTATTTAGTATTAGATAATACTTTTTGTTAACTTCATTATCCATTTCATTCATTGGTTGAACAAGTTAATCAATTTCGCTCTAGGGCTTACTTTTAGGTTAGGATTTCTTCAAGACATTGTATTTAAATTTAATTTGTATAATTTTGATTTTTTTCTTCTTTCAAACTTTGATTGAATTTCAAAAAGACAAAGTTTTAGGTAAGACATAGCTACATACTTACCAACTTAAGTTAATTGCAACCACAAGAACAATTTGTTTTCTGTTAAAAATGTCACTTGATATGGATTATGATTATTTGAGCTGCTTCAACGCCGTTTGAGTTTGAGATTCATTTAAACATGTAACTATTAGCGTAGATGCAGATCCATAAATATTTTCATAAGAAATGTTTATAGGAAAGTTGGAAAGTATGACGATGTCAGTAAGGAACCAACATAAACCATATCCATTATAAGCTAAATATAAAAAGCTCTATCTACAAAAAAACGAATCTACCAATCTACCTTGATCATGAAATATTGCAGATATGACATTTTGCATTTTTCAAAAACAGGTAAATGAAATATTTTGCACCAATAAAAAAACGTAAATAGAACATTTTGTAATTTTCAAACACATGTGAATGGAAAATTTTATTGTAAATGAAATCATTTTTACTTTCGAAAAAGAATGTTATTGAAACATTTTCCACTTTTCATAATCTTGTAATTAACATTTTTCGCACCTATCTCATTTAGTGTTTTCTTCACATAGGTCATTTTGATTCTAGCGTAAAATGGATATGGTTCATTTTGATTCATCACCGACGATATGAAATCCGCTCAAGCTATTTGCCGTAATGTGGTCGTTAGGAAACATGACTAAAATGTTTTATCGAAAAGCAAGTCATATTTATTAATAAAAAACAATTCCGTTTACAAATTTAGGTACTGTAAATGTAAATTATTTCTGCTCGACATTGTCATAAAAATTAACACAAAAAAATAATATTAGTAAATTGTTGCTGGAATTTCCCTAATTAAAGACTTAATTGAATACATCGACTAACTATAAATACAAGTAATGAAGTACACACTCTAGAATGGGACAGTAGTAACGATTATCGATTAACGAGCTTTTATATTACTGTAGAAGAATCGAAGTCAAATAGAATTATAAACGCATTTAATATTTAATCATAGTTTTTTTTACTAATTACCTAAATTATTCTTTATTTCAGTATAAAAAAACATGACTTAAAAATTGGATTTCTGTTCATTTGCAATGCTTTCACGCTTAGTTTAAAATTACTAACGTTTTTAGGTAACCTTCTACGGAAGTCTGACTTTAAAAACTATACTCTATAGCAGGCAATATAGCGTCGTTGTTAGTAATACAAAATACATACCCGCAATTATTTTTGATTTGAAATACAGAATCTGTGCAACTATGAAACTTCTATTGATTTTGGCTTTGGTCTTTGCCACGGCGTTGATTGGATCGTCGTGGGGAAGTAGTGCATTTTTTATTAAATTTTAAAAAAATAATTTTTTAAAACTTTATTACGTACTTAATTTATTGCTTAAGTGAGTGTGTAGTATTAGTAATTTCACATCACAGATTATTCCTATTATAATTTATTCCTAACATTATATTTGAGATTTAATTTGCATTATGTTTTTTTTATTTGAAACTTCAATTGGATTTCACAAAGGCGAAGTTTTAGGTAAGACAAAACCACATACCTACCTACATATAAAATTACAGTGTCAATTTAAAAAACCTAAGAAATACATTCAAAGTACAATAGTAAATTATTATGTTGTTTAATATTTTACGCTTTATTTGAAAGAAGCGGCTCATCCTGCGCCACCACCAATTTTGCCAGGTGAAGCACGTCCAGTTGCTGTCCCCAAATCTTTGATAATTCTCACAGATGGAGAAATTGTGGGAAGTGACGAAGATGATGAATGTACTATGGAATTCCAACAATGCTACATGACTTGTCGGTACAACAATGAACCAGATTGCGATAGCATTTGT
>JAQFZE010005006.1:0-10663 GCA_034695245.1 Dicyrtomina saundersi | reverse complement strand
GCCAGGAGTTACAACACAACCAAGGACTGCTCACGTATCTGTTTTAAGGGGAATGAAAAGTAAAAAAAAAATACAACATAGTTACGTCTGTTATGGTTATGGTTTAAAAGAACCTGCCGTACACAAAAATCTGGACATGAACCATAGGATTTTTTGGCAAGCTCCTCGGATATGTTTACTCTTGCAAAGATGCATTTTATGGTGTAGAGACTATGGACTCTATATTCTGTCCTGTATAATATTACGATACATACAAATTGTGGCGTCTGACTTCTGGATTTAATATTTTTGCTTTTAAAAGCACACCTTATTGATCAAAACGTTACATATTTCTTGGGAGCACACATATTATGCCTAGGTACCTTGCTTTGGAAAGTGGGCACCTAGACTATATAGTATCAGCATTTTTCTTGTACACATAATGTGGTATACAGAATAGCAGATACAAACTTATCTAAGATTCTGTGAACATTACATTATATAGGGTAAACATTTGTGCTCCCTCTATTTACCATCACCATTTTTTATCTTTTCTTCCTTTTTCTCGCCGGAAGCATAGATACTAGATGTTTGTAGTTGTATATATGTAGTTATAAATTATTCGCATAAATCACAGGGGCAGGTTTTCTATGAGTACCACTTTTGGAGTCTCCAACTTCGGCTTTGTTTGTTCCTATTCTCGCTTCAGGAATGGGTTTTCTTTGAATATTGAAATTTACAAGTGCATACCTTGAAGTGCCTAGCTATTTTACATGCATGGATGTAGCTGGATTTTAGGTCCCAAGACCAGTATAAATATCAATATAAACAAGCTATTAGTTGGGACTGTCACTGTGTCACGTCCTGTTCCTGTGCTCTACTACAATAATTTGGAAATTACTACACGTGTTTCCCAGTGTTCTTTTTTCCAATTTTGCACAAATCCCCCGCATGGACAAAATCCCATAGGATAAAATTCTGGATTCTACTTTCAAATGTCAAATGTTAACGCTACATATAGTCATTGTGCAGTTGGATGGAGGGGCTTGCTCCTTTTCTATCGTCTAACACGTATTTGAGCAGAATTTTTTACAGACTCCATTTAGTCCTTCCTAAACTATGTCAACCAGTAAAGTGGTTACCAAACTTTGAACTACCAGCGCCAGTACCAGCACCAGCATGAGTACCTGGACCGGAAACAACCAGGATAACTCATTGCCATTTGCCATTGATACTATCGCATATAGTAGCAGCCAATTCAGCCACGGAGTGCATTATGTCTGTAGTTGGAAGCTGAAGCGAGAAATTAAGGATTTTGTAGGAATTAAAGTTTTGAGCACTCAAGCATGAACTAGTCTCCCCTACCAGTACCAGTCGTGATGGAGTTTAATTTTGGGAGTAAATGCTAAAATCGGTTCGACCTTCTCTATTTTTCCACATGATGAAAAGTGTTTCAAATTCAATGAAACAAAAATTAATGAATTCTGTCGGCAATCGTCGGGGTTCTCAATTAGTTGAGCAAACCTTTTGTTCCTTTTGGTCTTTATAGCGACAGTCAGAATCAATTCAAAAGGCACTACCCATCATCATCAGAATAAGCGACCAAATCCGTTTTTTTCCTTTGAGGATTTCCATCGTCATTTTTTGCTATTTTCTGAGACAAAGGCAAAGGGCAAAGGGGAAATGACAAAAATAAAATTAAAACAGAAAATAATCAAAACTTGGTCTAACCAGTTTGTGTGAATTAAATTTTGGACTTTGCTTCCCGAATTCTGGAGTAATTTAATAATTAATTATTAATTATGAAATACCAAGCATGCTCAGAAACGTCTAGTATTGTCCAACGAATATCAAATAATGTATAGCAGTAACTTATTTTTAAATTACGTGATTTGTATAAGTATTTTTATTTTACAAGTCAGAATTTGCATTTACATAATAGAGCTCACATTTGATTTTGATTTATTCAAAACTAACTTTTTTTCAAAACTGGAACTTTTTTGTTTCTCGTGCTTCGTCTACATTTTAGTATTTTGTATTAGTTCATAGAGAGGCTTCATAAAGGAAACTGGTACATATATTATACTATAAATTGAGTACTGAATTATTGTCGTTTTCCGGTATTCGTCGACGCTTCATTTACGCATTTATTCGGCTGTTCTCCTTATGCGTGGGTATATATTTGTAATACCAGCGGGAGGGTATAAGAAAATTCTTTTCTAAACTGTACCATACCATATCACCATATAAAAGTATTTAGGTTGTCAAAATTTGAAATGAAGATGAAGAAGGAAAAGCAAAGTAAATACTTTTAAGAAATGCATTTCTTCAATAAGGAAAGTGGAAGATGCTCTATCTATTTCGTAACCTACTTCTTCTCTACTTGCTATTGAATACGGTGACGGTAGCACGTTACATAATTGTTGAGACATGCCTAGGACAGTCTGTCCAAGGAATATCATATAAAGTCGTCTGCCGCATTTGTAGTCGTGTTCGCACTCGGTCTCTCACAGATAGAATTTAAGCGAAAATAGAATGTATTGTCAGGAAAGCTGTCAATATAGAAGATGTGTAATGTGAATGAAGTCCACTCGTCCCATTGAAAGCCAAGAAAAAAAGAGAGGAAAATAAGATTCGCAAGTCACATCACCGTATTTATTATGTAATGGTTGGTTTTAGCTTGACAGGACATAAAATACTGAATACTTCTCTTAAATGGAATCCTGCATGTGTTATATAGTATGACTACTAGAACTTTTTATACAGGATACCACACTGTGAACTACAGTGCATACTGGTACTATAGGTAGTCTAGTGTATGCCTATACGTAGGTACCCAACCACCAACACCGACAACGTACACAACGTGGTCCTGGGCCTGGTCTCTCCAAATGTTAGAGGAAAATGAAAATAAATCGTGGTAGAATTTTTCGCTTCGTTTCAGAGGAGATTGGAGAGAGTGGCTGACTAGAATTGTCAACGAAATGCTATACATAAGGCTGTGTACAGCGCAGTGTACTGCGTGTTGCGCCTCTCTGTCTCTCTGTTTGCACTTCATTTTAGTAGAAGCGGTGTCGTGTACCGGTACCGGTCCCGGTCCCGGTCTCAAAGATGGACCTGTGAAATTACCGAACTGGTTTTACTACTTTCGAACTTTAGTATTTTTGGAATATATAATGTAGGTATGTACTCCTGGTTTTGTAGGGCGGAAAGTATACATACAGAAAGAGAGAGAGCCGAACTCTTGAATCTTGAATTTTTTAACACACACAAAAAATCTCTTGACGAAAATTGGAGTACACGTTCAACAATCCAATTTAGCAGGGGCTGGTCCAGAAAATTTTCATGGTGGGGGCTAATCTATACTCGGTGGCTATTTTGATTCAAATGGTTGTATTTTAAATTCTTGGCAAGGCTTTATATTTCTTGCCCGCCCCCCGCCTTCCCGCTCCTTAGATACGCACTTGTAAGTTAGCCTACAATATTTCAATCCGACGTTATTATTACTACGTATTAATCTGTATGTCCCGTCATCCCGTACGCTTGCAATGTGTTGTATATAGGTATTCACAATCCGCATCTAATTTTTTTGAAACACATATGAGAGATGATGACTATAAGACAACAGGATTGGGATGTCATATAAAATGAGGATGAAGTCAATGTTTGGAGCTGGAGACATGTCTGATTTTTCACTTCTCATTTATTTCATTTCCATCATGATCGTCTTCTTCGTCTCGTCCCGTCCCTCAATGTCTCGTACCCGTTGCGGTTGTAGTCTTGGTCCTGGTCCTGGCACTGGTGTGGATGACATGTCGTGACTATGGCGTTGGGAATCGGCAAAAGGAAAACTATGTACCTGCTATGTTATGTCATGACAGAGGAAACTTGAGCGTGAACACAGTGTAAATATTATATTAGTCTCATCCTCCCTCTGACATTTCATTCCGAGTAATTTAAGCGGATACAGCTAAATTGTAAAATTGTAAATCGACGCCAATCTCAGCGCCAACTGAGCTGACATGGAGACACATATACAAAAGGAGACGACTAAATGTCTACACAGTCTAAATTCAATGTGGGTCTCTTGTACTTTACGTGGACTCGAATTAGAATTGAGAATGTATAATAGATAGGGCAAGCTTGGATGGATCCTTCGAGTTCCAGTTACAAATTGCAGTCAAGTACATATCTCTATTTCCATTAGAAACCCAATGACGCAATGCAAAAGAATCTATGTGTTTTGGGTGGCTCATTATGAGATGTAAGGACAGAGTTCATTTTGAATCTTGATGCTCAAGACTATTGGGTTGTTAAAGGTGCAAAGGCCTATGTACATATTATGTACCTCTGTCTGTACTTATGTACCTTTGTATATTCATTTACAAAGGGGGCAGAAAGTGAAAGCTGAGTAGGAGAATGCAAAAAGCGATAAAGGAACTGCAGGCTATGGGCTTGGATTTATGTGGTGACCCTCAAATTCTAAAGTTAAATTAGAATTTGAAGTTTCCCTGATCATTACACATTGCATGTGATGTGATAAATCTACTACTATTGAAAACAATGGGAGAGGGATATTGTAAATGGTGGTAGGCATTATTTTTAGGTACAGAGACAAACGATCTATAATTACATAGTCATAATAGTGAGCCTATATGCTTCCAATATTATAAGGACGATATGTGCGAGAGTTAATCTGTGATCTTTCCCGCTTTTCTTTCCTTCCAGGGCAAATCCGCGGATGGAAATCTTATCAGACTGGGACCCATGGCAATTTACAGACCTCATCAACTAAACGTAAGTTTTGATTTTATGATATTTGTTTATGTGTGAATTTACTTTGTAGTTTGATGTGCAAACCCTCCTATTTACAATTTTTATGCGGATTGCAAGATACTTACTTTTAGTACATACATAAAGATATAAATAAAGAAAGTATATTTTTTAATGTACACCTGGCTTCATGATATATAGGTAATTTAACATTTATTTTTACAGAAATACGTGTATTATTAAGAGTAGTATCTTTTCTGGTTGCATTATATCTTTCCTTAGTAGGGAATTTAATGATGGAATGTTAAGGCTAAAAATCTCCTCCTGCCTCCTCATTATCCTCACATTTGGAATTAATTCCCTGCATCCATCACTTCTTTCTCCTGATTTTCTATGTGGGCAGTCGGCACTTACTCAATAGTGGGGTTTATTTCCATCACATAAAGCCAAATTATCAAAAGTATAAAAACTTTTAGCTTGGGCTGAATGGTACCCGCAGGCCTCAGGTAATGTACATAAGTATGGATGCATAGACAGGCAGGTATAGGTACTCACACATTTTCCGTTTGGTACACACAATCTGCATCCAATCATGCATACAAAGGATTGTGGTCGTAGTCGTAATCCAAACCCCCAAATTATTTTTTACAGCACTACTGATTTGTCTCCCCTGGACTTGACATTATTATTGGTAGACAAACAGCTGGGACTGAGGTCTGTGGCCATGAGCCTATGGTCTTACCGTTAGCGGTGGTTAGTGGTTCAAACCTACCTACCTTGGGCCCTATACATATTATATAAATACTCCAGAATTAGCAACATATCAATGCTGGGTATAGGGAGACAGAGCATAAAACTAACATTAAAATGAATATGTAGGAAACTTGAGCATACGGCATACGGCACAGAGATAGATAAAATAAACTTAAGTGCCTCCTCAGACACATGTGGAGAATCTTGTCATGTATGTACTTTGTATTATAGGAATTATGTAGGCTGGGGAGAAAGTGAGAAAGCGGTTGGCTTGGAGTTTGCATGGTTGGCTATAAAACAGAGACAGAGAAACATTAGAGGGCTGAATTTTGAGAGGCGTATACACAGACGCTTCTCTTCCCATTTCTCTACCTCTCTTACTCTGTCTCTATTTCTGGTACTTTGCTCCCAACCATTGGTTTTCTACTACTTGAGAGTTAAATTGAAATTTTCTAATTCATATTCTGGAAGGGTCATAACTATAACGTTGGCGTGGGAATGAAGAGAACAGAGCAGAGAAATAGAGAAAAGAAACAAAACGTGGGTCGTCTCTTCAGTCAGTCTTGAGATCAGGCCTAGACACCAAGAGGTAGGCTGAGGAATGCGAGCAATGTCCTCTTCACACAGTTCAGCCAGAGTATGCTCACAATACAACACGGGTTACGTTGGAAATGTCTTTACACTTTACAGAGATAGGCTTCTTTTTTTTCTCCTTTTTTCTCTTCTCGGCAAAATCCAGCTCGAGATTGAGATCGACTTTCTTTTTCCATTTTCCTTTAGCCTGGCCTTTGCCTCGCCTCGCCGAATGTGCTATGGTGTGGTTTGGTCTTTGTGTGAGTGTGTGTGTGAGTCGAGTGTGTAAGAAAAAAAAAGTGTAAGGATGAGGACGGATCGGGGATAAGTAAGTGACTTTGTATGTACCTAACCTTGTCTGTTCTGGAACTGGAACTGGCTCTGGTTCTGGACACGGCGATGGCTCTGCGTTACTGCGTTAATACGTCTATGTATTTGCTCCTATCTGGCTTAAGACTTACAAAGGTATTTGAGTTCACTAAAAATTCTTTTCTCAACTTATAATAAAGTTGAGAATAGGAAAGAGAGAGCGACAGAGGGAGAAAGAGTGAGTGAGTCTATAGTCATTTCGTCCCTTCTTCTTCTACTTTTACTTTTACACATAAAAGACACGCTGAATTCATTGCCCCCCATTCAAACTTTCTCCATTATTCCCGTCTAGAAATCCAATGAATTTCAAATATCTACACAGAGTTTTTAATATCTTCCTCTCGGAACATACGCTCATACGTTTAGACTTTGAGAGTATTCAGATATAGGGTGTGTATTAGGGATAGGTAGGTTGCGTCCTGGCGTAGGCCTGCCTGAGATGGGCTCCTATATAGAGAATATAGACCAGACAACTATAGACTATATAGACACAATCCTTGTGTGTAACTAGGCATGTACCTACCTATATATGTGTTGTGTACATAGTGTTTATCTCTAATTCTCATCTCATTCCTCCTACGTCTCGTATAAACCATAAAAATCATGCATGTTGTAGATTGTGGACGCATGTATATGATATTGCATATAGCTAAGGTCTATACCTTAAGCCTTAGGCTGATGTATACCAAAAAAGTTACGTTCAGTTTTATCTAGATGAGCTTTAACTTCATAATACTTTATTACATGTAATATCCGTATCTATATGCCGTATGCTATATTATACCATACCATAACCACACAATGTCTCCCGTGGTATCTCCCCGTTGGAGTTGGAGTTGGATGATGCATGCTTTTTATGTGGGACAGCAGAAAAAAAAATAGGAAGAAACTCAGCACTCCCCATCACCATCACTATCACCATCACCATAACCGTAGTATTCTGCATAGCATTGAATTCCTAGGGTGAAAATGAATTGAAATTTTCCTTAGTAGTTTCTATTATGTTAATGCGTAAAAGGATTGGTATAATATAGTATGTATTATTACATTCCATAGGCTCTCAGGCTCAGAATAGAATTCTTTTACTGGATGCAATTATTGAAGAAGGCTTTTAAATAACTACCTTTGTTTTCACCCTGATATGGAAGGAAAGGAGGTCCTTTTTCTTTGTTACACACATTGGCACACACACAGGCATAATGGATTGTAGCTCTTCACATGTGTAAAAGTAGAGGATTTTATTTTTTGCTTTCAAAAAGTGCACACTCTACAGTTTTAAATTTGCTTCGGTCTATAAACGTAACACCACCTTTTGCACCTTCATTTCCAGTGGTGAAATTTTACTGAAACTTTATAGTTTCTTTCTTGCTATGTGGAGATATGTACGAGGATATAGAATGGAATCAAAATTGGAAAAGTAATAATATTTTGCCGAAAGTCAAATAAGTTTTCGTACCAGTACCAGGTTGGATGTATAGCCGCCACAGTGTTACAGTTACATTCCCTAAGTATGCATAGATTGTACTTCGATCGTGAGTTCTGTGGTCGTAGTGGGTTATTACGTGCTAAATGTAGCAGTAGTTATTTTCAGTCCTCATAATATATGACTATATATATTGATATGAAATACAAACTTTAATAGCTGAATGTAAGACTTGAAAGTAAAGTCAAGGGAGAATCAACCACAGAAGATGACATGTATGGTATGGGGTATGGAGATTGGGATTGGGAGAGACAGACATAGAGAGATAGGGGGCATGTCGTGAGATCGAGAGGGAAAGGATTAGATGTCATGGAAGAAGAAAGACGATAGCAACATCGTATGACGATTTTCTATGAAAATGAATTGAAAACTAAAATATACATACGTAATATGTGACGTCCATAAAATTTGAGCTGGCAAAAGCGTTTTTAGTTCTCGTCTGACGGGGGAAAAAAAGTGAATTGATGCCCAAGGGAAAAAGACTCACGCGGAGGAGTCAAGGGAAAGTAAGACAGAGTATAGAGTCTAGAGAGGGTAGAGGGACGGAAAAGGATCGTGAACTTAATACGATTACTTGTGAATATTGAATATCACTCACTGCCTTAATAGCCAATGCTCGCAGGGATATCATACAATATCCTTCCTTGTTCTTGCTCACATTCAAGGTGAATAAATATTCTATCTACCTACCTATGCTTTTCATTTTGATCAAAATTACCCACTGATACTATATCCTATATAATTATACTACTACTTAAATTATTTAAATGTAAATAAAACCAAAACTGGCTGAAAAACCCATATTAGTTTTTAATTGGTGAATTTATTATGTAAGGTAGGTATGTACTTATTTCCAAATTATTATTAGTACGAAATTTTTGATTTTTTCTTTAGGGGGTTTTTCTTAAGTTAGTTTTAAAAAATTGAAAATACATAACGCGTTTTGCATCCCTCTTGTGACCTATTGCATTCCCGTGATGGTATCTCTGTGTAGTTTAGTGGCAATTTAGATAAAAATAATGTAACCGTAACTGTAAGGAATCCCTGGTATTGGTATATAGATTGGACAGAAATCTGGGTGTATGAAGATCTTAAATGGAGCTTTAGGAGGAGATTTAATGTCATGTCTGTGAATGTACAGAGTGAGTAGGTAGGTAGGTAGGTTGCGTTGGTAGATACATTGGATGTTGGGAAGAAAATAACGTTAGTACACACTAGTAAGTTCAGTAGTCAGTAGGTTGAGACCTGATTTATTTACAGTAAATGAGATTGCCTTTCAATTGGCAAATAAGCCGTGTAGACGATCGAATTCGTCTTACGTCTTACAGGCCAAGGCGTTCGAAATCGAAGCCGAAAGCAAAGGCGAATTTGAAAGTGAACGATCTACCTACCTAGATATTATGTACAGGACGGCTTTGGCCAGGCCAGACCGGGCTAGACTATAGCATGGGAGGGATAGTATATTATGTGTGCATTGCACTACGTAACATTTTCTATTTCCATCACCATTTTATGAGTCAAAAAACCCCAAAGGAAATAATATATAGTGTAAGATACATCAATACATCCAATTTCCAATTCTCACCCTTTCCATTTTAATGTATCGACGATATCTGTGGCCATGTCGGTTTTTCAGACAGTTAATTCTGCGGACCTTGGTAGTGCCAACGGCCAACGACCAAAGCTAACGCCAACACTTTCGCCTTTCGTTTTTGCTTCCTTTTCCCTTTCCCCCCTATTAATGGATGCCTTTGTAATAAGAGAAATTCACACAAAGAGAAACTGAACAAATTCCTGGGCTTCCATTCATACTGTGTGATCTGGGTAGATCTTTTTTTATGTAATAAAAATAATATAACTTGTTTTTACCAAGTCATTATGTAGAGATCGAGAGTACCTAGACCAAAAACACACAGGCACTCTGTTACTCATCGTACATTTTAGACTAGGGACCAAGTATTTATGTACATTTCGTGTAGGTTCAAGATACCACGTTGAGTGTTGTGATGAAATTAACATGACGGCCCAGCCACTTCCTTCCTGTCTCGTCATCTCGAAATTTTGTATTTTAGTAAAGTGAGTGAGACCTTTTGCTAAAGTTAGAGATCTATATTGTAGTTTCGTTTTCGAATTTCGGGTGGAATTAGGGTACGATAGAGAGTACAGGTTTTGCTATAGATTAATTTAGGTCCATACTATGCATTTGAATGATAACGAAGCTGAAATTGCTAAAATAGAATTTAATAATTGTCTATACAGTGTCATAATAATATCATTCGAGAGAACTGCCTACTACGGAGAAACTGCCACTGCAACGGAACCTTTAGCATAATATGTTCCTTGGTTTATTAAAATAGATAATGTATTGTGGCTACCTATATTGCACTGTGGGTACATTTAACATTGTGTAAGATTGAAGATTGTAGTCAGTTTGTTTAGTGCTGAGCCATTGTTCGCTATCGGTAGAACTTAATTCCCTAGTCCAACTCTAAACTCTACATTTTAAGTGGTTTTTAGAATATAATAATGGAGAGAGTAAAAGGACCCTATAAATTAATAGGTGTCTTCCGTTTTAACTTTCATTGCTAATTGTGTGTGAGTGGTGGGGGTAGAGTGAGTGAATTGGATCAATATCTCGGAAGCTGAGTCTGAGTGAGGAGAATAGGAGTAGCAAGAATGCACTACAATGCAATAGTATCATGGCGGACGAGTGAGTAGCGGAGGGAGACAAGT
>JAQFZE010005005.1:0-10664 GCA_034695245.1 Dicyrtomina saundersi | reverse complement strand
GGGGGGGGTCAACAATGGTAAGCCGCCATATTGAAAATGGCCGCTCGTATCCCTGCAATGTTGAAAAATCTCCTTCTAGGGGTTGGAGGGGAGGGGCTAAAGCCCCTTAGCCCCTCCTCTGGATCCGCGGTTGCTTCAAATGTGGCTTCAACACAGGTCACAAGAATTCGGAATTATTCATCAATATTCTTTGCTCTGGACGTAATGTACCGAACAGACACGATGTTTTGGACTGACGAAAGAAACGGAAATATTCACACTGCACCAATCCGCGATGGAGCTGCAGAGGCAGTTGAGCTGCATGACATGGGATCTGCTATTTGGTCTCTAGCCGTTGACTGGGTCTATAGTCACTTGTATTTCTCAGATCGTTACAAGCAAACAATCAGCGTGGCCAATGTGGACGGAAGCATGAAGAAGGTTGTCGTCACCACTCGAGTCACTCGAATATGGGCCATCGTTTTGGATCCATTGAGTGGGTAAGTTCAGGAGACAAAGACACAATTTAGGCGTTGCATGTTTCCTGAAGGATGCATTGAAACTTAAACCTACTTTTAGTTACGCAACTTTCAATGTGCAAGACTGATTGGAATCTAATTTACCTGGGCGATGCTTCAAAGGTGGATGTACTGGGCGGACGTAGATGCTCAAAATATTGAACGGGCTGCAATGGACGGATCTAGACGGGAAGTCATTGCAAATACAGAAAATATTCCTCCGGTTGGCCTTGCGCTGGACATGACGCAGAATCGACTATACTGGACAACACTTTATTCACCAGCCTCAATACACTCAATGAATGTGGATGGATCAGACCAAAAATTAGTTTTTCAAGCAACGCAGCCAACATTTTTTGACAGTCATTTCTATTCAATTACAACCTTCGGGAATTTCGTGTACTGGAGAGAACACAACACAAAAGCTGTCTACAGAACGAACAAATGCGGCGGCGGAGAAGCGACGGCAATACATTCTGCTGCTGATTTTGTAACGATAAAACAATTTCTATATTTTTTGGTTTTTAAACGTGTTTCATTTATGTAATGGATTCTTTACAATTTTTCTTTGTGTATTTGAATTTGAAATCCCTGCTTTTATTGCAGTCGCATGACCAATTATTTTTATTTTAGTACGATCCGTATTACACACTGCAAGCGTATCACTATTCTAAGCAGCCGGAGGGAGTCAATTATTGTGAAAACCGGATCGGTGGACAGTGCTCTCATCTCTGCTTCAGGATTCCGGCAACAGAAAACCAGCCCGGTGTCACTAATTGCGCTTGTTCAGATGGACTCACACTTTCCCAAGACCAACGCACATGCACTTGAACAACGTGTCTTAACTTACACTTTGAAACAATCTTACCTAATGACGGAGTAGTTTAGTTTTATGCTTAAAAAAATCATTTAATAAATCTAATTATTGTTTGCTGTTTCAGTAGCTCTATGAGCGATACTGTTGCTACATTTTGGTTTTAGAAATCAATATTCATTCCTTAATTGTTTGTTAAACGTTTTGTGATTGTTGAAATCATGATTAAACATTTGAATTATGAAATCACAAAAATTATAATAAACTAGATTATTAAGAAAATGCGAGTTTTGACATTTCTTAGCATCACATTAATGGAAATTGAATGTAATATGTAATTTTTTTATTTTAAACATACAATTGCTCGAGCATATTACAAAACAAAATGAGTTTAATGTCAACGTGAATGCAACAAAGCATCCAAATAGAACAATTTGCACTTCTCTATAACATGTAAATTAAATATAAATTTTTAAGTGCGAATGTATACAATATTTTTCGAATCTCAAAACTTAGCACGTCTATAGACAATTTTGCACGTTTTAAAAGCATGTTATTTTCTTTTTATTTGATCACTGCTTTAGAGTATTTTTACAAATATCGTATTGGTTATAGCACAAATAATTAGTAGCACGTCAAACGGCTTCACTTACTATGTATGGCTATTAAATTTTTTTTTACACATCTGTTCTGTAATGCAGGACCGCCCATTTGTAGTGTCTAATCATCTGCTGTATTTTTCCTATTTTTGCACATGCGGCATTCTTAATTAATTACCAAAAATTTTCCAGTCCCGAATCCTAGAAATATCGTCGCAAAATTTTAAAGACAGGACAAGAAACTTGAATTCTATCCTGTAATTTTTTAAACAAAACAATAGCAACACGCAACAACCTGATAGATGACGATATTTGTAGATGAATTCACTTATAAATTACCATTTTGCGTCTTATCTCATTCGAATGAATCGTCTTCGACTTCCACCACTTTAAATGTCCACTTTATAAATAAACAAATGTAAATGCAGATGACCAGACCACACTTGATGTTAGGTAATTGCTCATATTGTTACTAATTGTAGCACAAGTGTCAATATTTTTAACCTTCACTCATCAACCAACACGAGTCAAGGCCATAAAAATAAAGTTTATCACTGCAGTCAATGGGGTTTTGCTGAACTAGCGATTCCTGGAATCCAAGTCACATTTCTTATTTGTTCACTGTATTAATTTATGTATATTTATGTATAATTATGTCAATTTTTTTCGAAATTTCGAAATTTATATTTTTTAATGTAGTCTAAGATATGCCATTATACAGACAGACTGGTTTTTTGGGTACGATCAAAATGTGGTACGATATGAATTTTCAAAACTTTGCTTCAACAACAAAAAAACTGGCTAGTTCATACAGTGCCCTGATATGCTATACCGACCAGAAAAGGTGAAATTCTTAATAAAATAGTAGAAAAAAAATTATTGGAGGGGAAAGGGGATTGAGAGGAGAGAGATTTAAAAGGTTAATGCGTAATAACGTTAGCGTTAATCAAGGGTGGAGGTTCTTAGTTTAGAAACTGTTGGCACATAATGTATGGAATTCTCCTTGTCGTTTCAATGACTTCAGTGTAGTATTGATATGTGCGCAGAGTAGTCTTACGCTGTAAAATTAGTTTTATTTTCTTTCGTTTTTGATGAATTTAACGTGATTAAAGTTCAAGTTTGGTATAAACTAGTTTTAACCCCCATGAATCGGAATTTGGAGCATATAAAAACTTCTTGTAATAACTAATACTTTATTACCTAATAAGGCAAATAAAAAGGAAAACCAAGTGTTTTAGTGATTCTTGAGCGGCACTGGAAATAACTAACCCTTTTAGTGCTCCTTAGTGACCAATACTTACTGTAGGGGCCTAGAGAATGAGACTCCTTCACTGTGGAGGAGGGGACGGGGATAGATGAAAGGGTACAAAGACCGAGACGATCTAACGCGGTAGCCTCCTATTTCCTCACCCACAGTGACTGGTTGAGTCTGGTTGTATGAACTTCAGTTAAATCGACCCAATGAATAAATTATTATTATTATTATATGACAAGTTATGAATCAAAATAGAATTCAGAAAATAATAAGTGTGTATCACATTGACTAATTAAGACTGATATTTTTATTACAGCGTGGGTCATTGATAATTATTAAATCTGAAGAAGTTGATATAAGCTACCTTATGATGGCGATGGCTCATCGCTGTCTTTGAGTGACTGAATATTATAAAATATTATTAAAATGCAGATACTGTTTTGTTTTGCCTTTATTAATACTATTTTTTCGTGATAAGCGCAATCGTTTTTGTATATTCAAAACTTAATTAATTAAATTTTCTTATTGCAATTTATTTATTTAAAATATTTGTGAGTTGTGAAGAGTAACTAAAATTACAGCCAACTCAGGTCTACTCACATACTTTATCTAAAGCATCATCATTGTTTCTCTATATTATTATGATATTAAAAATTAAAAAGAAGTAATCTGTTGCTCTGTGCTAAAAGCATCGTTAATCGTTACTAGTCCTTTTAAATGCCTTAAAATAAAACAAAAAAGATACAATTTGAGGTAACGTTATAACACAAACTTACCTAATAATCAATACTTGCAACTAACTGCTTACACATTTTTGTTTTGTAATATTTATTCACAAGTGATAATATTCGCAAAGAAATGCATGACTAACACATTATCATATCGTCCGAGAAAAATCGAGTTCATTCACATTTGTTTTACAACAAAAACCAATTTAATTATATCCATTTTGAACTAAAAGCAATTTTGATCATCTCTATTTTTGATAAACTATGACCTAAGTGATTTATTACTGTATATTTTAAAGTTTGATAATTCTTAGCTAAGTAAGTTTATAGTCATTGTTGAATGATGCGATTAAAATATATTTATTGAAAGAACCCAGTAGTAAGTTAAAAAAGACGATTTCGAGTCATTTTTCAAAAAAAATGTGTCGTTTAATTTAAGCTACATAAATGCCTACAATAATTTCAACGATTAATAAAAGCATCAACTAAAGCCACTTGTAATTATACATTTTAAAAATGATTATATTTTTAACACGTATTGTGTGCAAAAAGCAAAAGTATGTATAAAAAATACGAGACATAATTATTATAAAACTAAATAAAAAAGCAAGTAGACGCAAAAGTGGAACAAAATCTGTAGCGCTTTGCGTAATGTGGTTCTGCCTCAGGGTGTTGTATGTACCAGTTTTTAATTGGTTTTTAATTAGACGAAACTTAAATATTTTGACTAAATTCAAATGCTAACGTATGTAAAATAATGCGTAGAATATTCTTAAAGAAGAAAAATTTTAAAAAATCAAAAATATTTGGCCCATGTTAATGGTGCGCAGGGAAGGGGCGAAATAATGACAACTTTTATTAAAAATAGGCTGCAACAAATAAAGGGTCGTGTCACAAATTTTGTTCGAATTTTTTGAAAATTTTACCTTCTAAATTTTATTTTTTTAATAGTAACGTGTGATGGTGTAGCAAAACTAGTAAAGTATGACAAAAATATGCTATATCTTAGCGTTTCTATTTTTAATTGTATGTTTTTAATAGCTTTTCTCGCAAAATTCAAAATTGAAAATATTAATCCTAACCCAACATAGTGCATAAATGTTTTACAGTAACTTGTTTGCAAAAATATTCAAAGTTTAATAATTTTTTCAAGGGGCCCTCATACAATAAAAGCTACAAATTTAGTAATGTTTATTTTTACGGCCTGCTATTACCAATTTAAATCTAGTATCTATATTTTATAAAGAGTTGGGCATACAATTTAGATAGAAAAATATTATGACATCAGTGTATTTCTATTGTGACTGATTTAGTATGTATTTAATGCTGTTGTGTCTGCTGCTGTAATAGATTAGATAAGATAATAGTTACAGACTAAAGGTAATATATGCCTCGAGGTTGTTCGACAATCTAAATTAGAAGGTAAATACTAATTGTATAATTATATTACACATATTACTAGGCTGACAACTTGTTTATTGGAGAGTCATGTGTAGGTTTAAGTGTAAGAATGCATAATCCAGAATATTACAAAAGCATCAACACGGAAAAATGTAAGTATATCCAGTGGCAAAGAAGCACATTGACCATAGGTTGAAATAGCAATTGCAGTGAATCGAGTGATAAAGACAATACAATATGAATTGTGTTTTCATATGTCAATTCTTCAAATGACAGGAGGTGGTACTGGGCAAAGATCTGGCTCGCTAGTTCGGTATTAAATTTTTGTTCATGCATATCGTATTCACCTTCATGCATTTATGTCTACTAAAATTAATTCAAAGTTATGGTATTATATTTCAATATATTACAATAACCAAAATATTACCATAACTGTTATAGCAATAAATACAATAATACAAAACGTAGCACTTTTGTTGCATTTGCAATCGTCTTAAAGGTAATGGAATTAAACTGGTTGAGAATTGCAAGCTGTAACTTACATCTTACGAACAAACATAAACACAAACAGAAGGTTAGGCAAATCTCTGGTTTTAATACGTATAGGAAAAAAAGTGGAAAACAAATTATGATTTACTTTATTTAACTGCTTATTGCAAAAAGAAGGATATACCCAAAAACGATGTACTACATCTACGTACATGCAATAATAAGCGTACACAATTTAAAATTTTATTGAATATAATCAATAAGTTGACAAATTAAACAAGTAGAGTGCAATAATTAAAACGGAGATAGACGGACAGAAAAGTAAAATTGGGTTTTGAAATATAACTAATTAATTATCTGTTTTAATAATTGTAAAAAACAGTTTTATTTATAGAATATTCAGAAGTCCTAATGTATTTATCGAACAATAAACCCCTACTACTATCTTCTAGGAACCCATATTCAGATTTGAATAAATACAAACTGGTTGAATCGGTTCCAAAAAAATCTGCCTTTTTTACTCTCTATAATTACAGGATATGTATACAGTGAGTGTAGAATTAGGTATGCAAAGTTAGTTTCAATTTTAACATTTTGCAGGTTTTGCACGTTTCAATTTGCAAACTGGTCTAATTACATAACGGAGCTTGCAATTCAGAAAGTGTCACTTGAAGTAGGCATATTTAAAACTAATACACAAAAATAATAAGATGCATATTAAGCTTTAAACTCCTCCAAGTTCTGCCGTGACAAAGAGTATTTTGTAATTATTTATTAAATATTTACTTGCATTCCCTAACCCTAGAGCAGGAGAGGGTCACTAACATACAACGTGTTAAAAAATATATCAAACCATGATTTTCTCTTAAAAAACCATCTAATGGGTGGAATTGTAGTAGTTATACATGGTGTTTACTTTTCTTCAGAAAAAGAAAAGTGTTTCTATTGTATTTTAGATGCAAGATATTTAATTTTTTATTGTTTTTCAAAGAGCTCAAAAATGTTGTATGTGCATTTTTTTTTATTATAAATTATTGCAAAAATGCATTTTTAAATAAATCATTTAAAAAACTTGTTCAAAATTCTAAAAACAAACTTGAAGCATCAGAAAATGCTAACAGTTACTTTTGTTGGAAGGAGATTTTATTTGATGCTAGAAATGAATAATTATGTGTCATTAACCTGTTTCCACTATCCACTACTGGACTATTTTTGACAAAAGTACATTATATTGTTTTTGCAAAACCCACAATGAGGTTACACATATAAATAAAATGCATACAACTGAGAAAGTAATGCATATAGGCGAATTAAATAAGCTTGTAGAGTTATTAACGCGATTTTATTAATTATATTTTTAAATTATTTAAAAATGAACAGTTTCATAAATTTTTAAAAAATTTAGTAGATTTTTAAAAGTGAAATGTAAATTAATAATTTATAGCTAATTAGAAAACCAAGTGTATAATTAACTATTTTGGTTGTAGGTGAATATTTTTCAAAAACCTAAATCAGTTTAAAAAAAGATAAAGTTTCGTATATCTGTTTCAAAAAAAATCTTTAAGTTGATTTATTATGTACATATTATTATAATTACGTAGTTCCTAATCCTCGTCAGTTGCTGACAGAAAGCTTATGTCAAAACTAGGTTAGGTGATTCTTTTTTGCTTCAAACCATTGATTGATAAGTACAGTTAAATTACAAATTTAGGTTTGTTGACAAATATTGAGACACATTCGAGGATGATGGACGTGATAATTTGAGTCATTCAGGATTAATTAGAATTTACAGCTATGTGTTTCAAGTGTTTTGTTTTTCTACAATGCTTTTGGTAGCTCTCCAGTACACATTTGTTTTTTGAGGTACCAACTTGAAGTCAGAACAGATGGAACGGAATTCGTTACGTGACACAGTTTGATTAATGAACATGTGATTGATGTAATAAGTGATTTCTAGTATTTGGCCAATAATAAAAAAATGGTAAATTATGTGATTATCTTAACAGTTATGATAAAATATTGCAATGACAAATTTAAAAAGTATAAATTAGGGAAGTGTCATTATCTTACTTAACAAAAGAAGCTGACAGTCGCCCTTACAAGAACATTCCATTTCTATCGTTACACTTTGTAAAAGAAAGAAAACTGGTTTCAAAATTAAAAGGTACATATCTTCTATTCCTAACCTGAATAATATAACTAATTAATTAAAATTTATTCCCATAATTCAATTATTTCATATGAAACAAATTTTATTAAATAAAATTTTTAATATGATCAATTTCCGAATTTAGGAATAATTAAACCGCCACAGAATGAAAGGGTTTAACCACGGACTGTTACTGCAAGCAATAATCCTGCTTCTCTGTTTGAATGGGTACGATGCCCTCGCAACTGCTCCTTTCATTGACTTGTACAGCAGATGGGACCTATCAGGATATAAGGTCCGCTTTAATTCGAGTGAGTATTGGTTGGCGCAGTCTGGCTTGGATGATCAAGCTCAAGCCTTTTGCTGCCATGGCAAGTGAGTAACTAAATAAAATTATTTATCTGCAGTTTACGTATACAGCAATTAATTATGAGTAAAATACATATTGCATATAGTTGTTTTTTCAAACTGCATATTTTGTGCATTCAGTATATAAATATATATTTTATTTTGGTATATTTAAGCTTCATTCTGTACAAGTACTACAATTACAATCAAGACTTCGCGCTTTCCGAGTACTTAACAAAGTTTTACACAGAAGACAATACAGCTGTAGGGGGGTCAGATACAACACTACGTACAATTTCATCCGTCCGATTTATTGGGATCTACGTGGAAGGAACTGGCCATATCCCATCTATCACCCTCTTTAAATTGCCAAATTTTGCGGGATTGGAAGAAGAAATAATCACTGCTAGCAAGTCCCAACTCACAAGTGCGGGGAGCATCAATTCTGCCGTAATCGTTGGTGTAAATGATTGGACATTTTATGATTACGCCAATTTTAACGGGCCAGGTCTATGTATTAAAGGGTCGAGCAACTATACAGGAGTCCAGGTATTTCCACGTACAGATCTAACAGGAAACGTCACCTTGTACCAAAAACAATCTGTGGAGAGGGGGTGTTGGGAGCGCCATGGGGTTCGTCGTGTAGAGTAGAGGAGGGGTGCGCTAACGATTTTATTCAATTTTAATTTTGAATTAACTATGTCAGACAACAAAATTAAAAATTTCATAAACTTAAAGCAATAAAAGTAACAATCTGTAATTATAAATAAATTACATTTTCTACCCCAATATTTTTTTCATTTTCAGTAAAAGTATAATATCGTCTATGAAGAGCCAAAATGACCCATATCCAATTTAGGCTAGAATCAAAATGAGCTGTCATAAAAACAAAATAAGAAACAGGCGTAAAGTTTACGAGTTTTCGAAAAGCGTAAAATGTTCTATCCACATTTTTTTGAAAAGTGTGCAATGTTCTATTTACATATTTTTGAAATGTGCAAAATGTTCTATTTACTCGTTTTTGAAATGTGCAAAATGTTCTATTTACTCGTTTTTAAAAAAAGTAAAATGTTCTATTCACATGCTTTTGAAATGGGTAAAATATTCTAGTTACATGTTTTTAAAAAGTGCAAATTGTTCTTTATACTCGTTTTTGACAAGCGTAAAATGTTCTATTTACATAGTTTTGAGAAGTATAAAATATTATATGTACATGTTTTTTTAAAGTGCTAAATATTATAATTATGTAAATGCTTCCAAGACATGTTTTAATATTTTTGTAGGTATGTAGTGGAAAATGTGTTTAGCTACAAATGGATATAGGTCATCTTGGGTTTTCACACACGATATCATGGTGAAATTACATATAAACAATCCGATTCAAAAGTAATTACAAATTTTATTAAAGAAAATATTAATTTATTTCTGTCTTATTTAATTAAGTAGCTCAACTGCTTAATATTGAATTATTAATATTTTTTCATACAGTTTAGAATTTCTGTCATTTTTCACATTTATAAGTTTATTATATGCTGCCACAAATTTAAAAATCAAATTTAAAAAATTATTTTTGCACAAATTAAATTGCATAAAATTGTTTTTGCACACTGAGTCCTTGTTGAGCTATTCTAGTTAACTAAACCACTCCGTTTACATAACACAAAGCTAGGCATTTATAACTTGATAGCAATGATTGTATGTTGAAGCTACATGATATGTAGAAGACAGCAATTTTTACTTTAACATTTTAATGAGTCTGCACCCCAATATTTACAATATTTAATTATTAAACTAAAATAAAAAAATGCTAATTTATGCGACATTATTTATGGACCATCCCATTTAGTTATAATAATTTTGTTAAAGCATTTAATGGACCATGTTTTGATTGTATAAGCAACTTTTAAATTTTAACAGCAAACAATTAAAAGTGCATTAAATTACACACAGTCAAACACCCAAACTCCACATTTTGTTTTAATACACGTTTTATTAAATGTAAATGCATGCATAGTTTATTCACAAAGAAACTTGAACCACGTTGAATAAAATTGAAAAAGCAATTAAACCACAACAGAATTCTTTCAAGAGACAAAAACTAAACAAGGTAAAAACTGTTTTAAAAGTTGACCAACATTTTTACCAGCAAATCGTTACAAGAATGAAATTATTAGAAATTGTACATGTTTTTAAATATTACAAGAGGTAACAGGATGTATATTTTTATTTGCTCCCACAACGTCCTTTTAAATCTAAAAACGTATCCTCCTTCATGCAGCGGCCGCTGCAGCAAGGAACATAATTATTACCATTTTTTGCTAAAAGCGAAAATGACTATCTCCATTTTTCTCAAAACATGATAAAAAGTAGAAAAAAAACTATAT
>JAQFZE010005004.1:0-10666 GCA_034695245.1 Dicyrtomina saundersi | reverse complement strand
ACGCACACCCCACACAATGCAACATAAAAAAATTCATAATAATATTTTTGTTATTCTAGTGTAAACTTCCCTTGTGTTAAAGTCAAAATCTGCTTTGTGCTTCGTGCGGCTATGTAGTTTGATTGCATATAGCTCATTTTGACTTTAAACTCAAACAATGCACCTCACCTATAGACTATACACAGGTACCTTGAGCCTTGAATACGTTTTATTATGTATACGCTACGGAAAACAACAGAAGCTGAAGAGCCAATGTGCATAGAAAATTGCTTCAGCCTTGGATGGGCCGGAGGCAACTTTGAAGAGAACCGAACCCATGCTTTTTACCATTACCAAATTGGTGTTTGAGGTTCGTGGGTTTGTGACTAAATTGAGCTCTCTGGAACCTGGATTTTAATAATTTGAAGGAAATTTTACTAGGTTGTAGATTAAAAACAAGAAAAAATGGCAAGTAGGCGGATGAGAATAAAAGCTGTGGCCAAGTTGCCTCGTCCAGTTGACCGGTCAAAAACACCAACTTCATTGAGTAGTTTCACGGAACCACCATCTCCCTCGTCAATCATACCTTCTGCAATGTCTCCGGGTCCGGGTGTGCCACCAAGCTATTCATCCCCCATGTCACCGAAAAGTCCGAGAACCCCAATGTCTTCATTGGGCTCCCCGAGAAGTTATGGACATCCGCCGTCTCCAACGCAAAAGGTTCGTTGAGTTTGTTTTTGCATTGTTGTACTTTAATTACTTGTTTCTTAAGGCAAAATATCATAAAATATACTCAGTTTTATGTATTTTAAATACTAAAGCTCTGTCGTAAAATTTTACAATTTATAGTGTATTGTAGATTGTAGTATTGTGCTATTTGTGCTTTATTTGTATTTGTTGTTATGTGTTGCATTCAGTAGTCAGGTGCTGATAATGTATTTTTACTATTATTTAGGTTTTAGGTTCATCAGAAGATAACTCGAATATGTATTTGATGCCAGTGCACTCACCAGGCCCGGGTATAATGAGCCCCAAATCAATTTTAGATAGAACGACTCCAAGACCAAGTCCATCTCCATCACCGGTCAGTATAATTCCTCATCCGGACAGTCCCCGTCGTCCAAGTCGTCCAAACACACCACATGGAGAGAATTCAAGAGATGTTTTTTTAAGTCCTGTGTATTCCCCGTCTTACTGTGCTTTAAGTCCAGGGATTCAGCTAGGAGTACAACGTAATCCCTCCATAGCTATCTCGGCAGCCTCTGTGAATGAAGATAGTAATTCAAGCCGAGCATCAAATGTTTCGTCATCACATAGTATTTCTTCAAAGGATAAAATCAACATTAAGCCTCTTTCTAGTCCTAGTCCCAGTGTGATTGTGCATAAGGAACTTTCCAATTCTAGTAGTTCATACAATAATAATATTTCTTGTACGGTGAATAATACGGAGACACTTCGTCAGCGCTTACAAAAAGGAACGAGTACTCCGTCTACATCTAAATATGCAATGATAAGGAAGGATTATCTTGCTAAATATCAAAATAAACTTCCGGATCCTAAAGATCTTACGATGCTTCATTACGCTTTTTTTAATCCTCCGTAAGTTTATATTTTTTACACGAAATAAATTAAGAAGTATACCAACAGTAATTTTATTTCATGGGGGGTGTAGGCAGTGATGGTAGCATTAGTAGCACACTAGATACTTAAATCAAATACACTTAAAGCTTTACTTAAATCAAATGCACTTAAATCTTTACTTAAATCAAATCATGTTTGTTGCTTCAGGAGATCTCAGGCCAACCAAGACGGTGAAAACGCTAATGGGAAGAAAAATTCTCAAGGGAAAAAGAGACGGAGGACCGACTCTGTTGATACTGTTTCTTCAACATCTTCTGACCCACCCATCTCTAATTCAAATTCCCAAAGTATGACGGAGTCGAAAACGGAAGGACCGAGTTCCATTGCTCCACGGGTGAAAGTTGGACCGGACGGAAAATTAATTATTGATGAGCAAAGCTTGGTAAGCAATAAATCACATAAATTAGCCCTAATCCTGAGTTTTAAAGCTTGGAATGTTAAAGCAACTGCGTGTACTTAATAAAATCTGTTACGTAATTAATTAATTGGAATTTTTGCAGGTGATTCAAACCAGTGAAGCACAGCGGGCAAAAGAGCAGCTTGCAAATATGGAGACCGTTTCAGGAGCAGACTACATCGTTGGCTCGTCTGGCATTTATTCTCGGAAAAAACCTTTAAAGCGAGGAGTCGATTGGGATGAAAAAGGTAAAATTAAAATATTAATATAATACAATCAATTTGCTATAATTAGACGTGCCAGTTTAATTAAATGGAACTAAATTTTGTGTTACTTTGGGTATATAATAAAATGCTTTGACAATTGATTATTTATAGAAACGCTAAAATTCTACCGGGCATTAATTTCTTGCGGGACGGACTTTTCAATGATGGCAACAGTATTCAAGGGCTCTCGAACCCGCGCTGAGCTTAAAGCAAAGTTTAAAAGGGAGGATCGACGGAACCCAGTTCAAATTAGTAGAGCACTTGCCACAAAATGTTTTGATCCGTCCATGGCATTGTCGGATAGCGAGGATGAGGAATCAGTAGCAGGAAGTGGACCTCTTTCAATTCAGTCTGCTCCATCCGTTGAAGAGGATGATGTGGAAAATACAAAATGTTCAAAAGTGAGTACTGTGAACGATAAAAACAAAGTGAAAATAAAGCGTGAGAATTTAAAAAAGACACGTAGAAATCTTAAAAAAACTGGAGAGCTTATCTCAGGGGATGTTGTTCCAGAATTAAATTCCATGCCTTTCAGAAAACCAAGTGGGAAAATGGATTGGCGTCTTTATGAAGCAATGAAAAATAATTTAACAGATTCAAATGGTTCGCCTAGTTCTCAAATAGTTGAGGAAAGTGAAATTCAAGCAATTTATGAATCAGTAGTAGATATTAGTAATGATAGTAATCATACCGAAGTATCTAATTCCTCTATTCAATTGTTGGAAAATCGTCAGGGAAAAAGAGCTAGTATTTGCAGTAATGATAGTACTTCGGAGGATTTGAGCTGCATTTTAAATTTTACTTCAGCAAAACCGGAAGGTTTTAAAATTTTGAGTGGATTCGATGGTCCATCTGGAGAGTCCATTCTCTCCATGCCTTCTCTGGAATTCTAGAAGGAGGATTTTTAATATTAATTATTAAATTCTCGTTTTTTTTTGTTTAATTTAATTTTTTTCGTGCGTTTAAGCTGTATCTATATCCATGTACAACTTCAAGTTACTTTAGTAAGTTTTTAACTCTTCAACACCATGAGTAATTATGTACTTATGTGACGCGTTTTAGTGATGTAACGGATTTTGCTTATAATTACAATCATGTCTTTTCCGATTAACATTTACGATAGAACGTACCTAATTATAATATTAAACTTTATATAAGTAACTTTATGTTTTCTCTTTAATCAATCGCATTAGAAACTACGGAAAATATTTTTAAGACGACGTTATACAGTTTAAATTTAGCTTCCTTGTACTTGTACTTGTACTCCTACCTTCGTAAATGATGAATGCCGCTGCGGCTGCTACCTTTATTTAACCAAACATTAAAATGATGTAGATATTTATTCTTCAGGTCGATGTTATAGGCCTAAAAGCCCTTTAGTTGCAAAAGGCCCCTTACAGCCCCGTTAAAATCAAATATATACACTATTTATAAGTATTTAAGCTATTCTAATTTTTATTATGTAATCTTTAAAATACTCATTTTACTTGTAGTGTTGTGTGCTGCTTTCAACTTGTATTGTGGGTTGAAGTTCAACATTTTCATATCGTGAAAATAAAGGTTAATTATTAGTCATTAGTTACTGCAATTTTTGGCATTCGTTATTTTAACTTTTGTACGATGCTGCTTATTTTCAGCATTACTTTCGTACACATCATTATAAGCATAATTATTATATCGTTGCATAATCCGAAGTATAGCATACCTAAAAGTAGTTTCACTTGGAAGACAGAGTGATAAATACTACGTGAATCTTGACAATTAAATAGTGTTGGCTGTAAAGAAAAGACGAGTTCTCCATTTCGAAATTGGAAATAATCATTTTCGTATAAATGACTTTGGTAATACTTACATTAATTACTTAATTACTGTTACTAGTAGAGGGGTCGGGGTAGGTCGTAGGTGTTAGGGTCATCGTCATCGTCTTCAGCAATCAGTTATTTAAATTTTAAATCTCTCTCTGTGTAAATACTGTAAATATAACCACGTGTTTTTTTGTAGGTTGGTTAATTGGTCCAGTGTGGATTGTAAAATAAGCCATATCATAGATATATAATATGTTAGCCGTAGCCGTATATAATATTACGCCAATAAATCACGTACTTTTTTAGGTTACTTATTTTACTTTTTTGCAGTGTGGGCCGTGGGCATTGGGCTATTGGGCATATAGTATAGCATGAGCATAGTGGTAGTGGTGGTCTTACGTCTTAAACTTACATTGGTCCTATAAATATTTAGGTTACGATACGATTGTGGAGCATCTGACGCCGGCATAGCGCGTAAATCCTACTTATACGAAAACTACATGTAATTTGCCCTGATTTCATTTCGCTTCGCATATTGGCCTATCTACGAAATTCGGTCACGTCACGTCACTGTGCTGTCTGTCCTCTATTATTTCCTTTGCTGTCACTACTGTGACTGTGACCTGTCACTACTGTCCGGCCCTGGCCCTGCACAGTGTTGTGACACTCCAGGTTAAATCTGGTTTACTGGTGACTGGCCAGAAAATTATTTTTAATTTTGAAGTTTTATAATGAGTCTTGAGGATCGATGTCGATATTTGGAAGTTCAAAATATAACTTTAAACGAAAGATTATGGGAGCTAAGTGGTCGAGTAGCTAACATTGAACAGTTGCTCGCCAACCATGTCATTGGTGGTAAGAAAATTTAATTATACCTAAGTACTTTATATTTTTGGTAATTTTTAAACATCATTTGCATGTTTATCATTAAAATAAGTGTGCAGCTCTCTTAGCTTAAGTTTAAATTGAAAGTTGCTCATACCATTCAGTGTTAGTACTAATCACTACTCAGTCATTAAATGTAGTTTGTGAGAAATTAATACTAACTTACACTGTATAACTATATTATGAACTCCGATAATAATAACATTAAAATTAACCCACGTTGTTTGATTTGATAATTTTGAGTAGCTTCCACTACTAATCAACCTAAACCAGTTCCAGTTCCCGATCATGGATCAACAAAAAGTGCAAAATCTGAGGAATTATATCGCAAATTGTCTACCCTGGCTTTTGAGTTTAATAACATGCTACCGGCTGTCGCCGAAGCTATTCGTACTAATCAAACTCGTAATTTTATAACTTTCCATTTTTTGGCATGTGGCCCAGGAATATAATTAATTATTCGTTCATTCATTCATTTAGTGGGTGACTGTGTGATTTATTAATTATTTCTACGTGTGTACGACATAATTTAGGAACCTTTTTGCAGTTATTTATATAAGTGCGTTTGTATTTAAATATGTTTATGTTTATGTCTGTGTAGAAAATGTCGGGTATTTGGATGACCCAAATCGAGGCACAAATCGCGTTAGAGAAGAGCTTGGACATGGAAACTTGGGACCAATTAATTTTCAACAGAGTCGGCCAGACACATCAACTCACAGAGGGACTCAAAACCAAAGGGTTCAAAACTCTTCGCCTTCTTCGATTCAAAATCAAAGGGTTCAAAACCCTTCGCCTTCTTCGATTCCCGTGGTATTGGTAACCAGCGAGACACTTTCAAGCCCCACTCCTCATCAGCCTTTACTCCCTCCCATTGCACCCAAGAGCAACAGTCATCCGAGAGATAATAAGAATAAAAGGTATTCGTATGGAACCGATTTGTCGTCCTCCGACCAGTCCTTAAAAGAAGTACAAAATTATGTAGCACTTCCACCACTTCCTCCGGCAAATGAAAACAAAGGGTCTGCTGGACGTAAAGAAAATAAAAATGTGATTGAAATGCTTGATGAGGACTCGGATCCTCCTGCTTATTGGAAAAAATCCCCAGATTCTCCTACTATTAATCCCAACGAGCTTAAGCGCCAATCCAAGAAGGAACACAACAATGGGGATACATATGGGGAAGAATCAGATGAAATTACATGGGAAGGCTCTGATAATTTATGCTCAGATAATAATCCAGATCCAATGGAACAGCTCACAGAGAAAATAGGTATTAACTTTGAAGAAATGCAATCGAAGCCAAAGGGTGAAGAGCTTAGTAAACTTCCAGCCAATTCAAAGCCACCCAAGCCGCCAGCGAGGTGCAAAAAATTGTGCGATAAAACTACAGGCGAGTAAAGTAAATTATTGGTAAAACAGATTTATGAACTTCTTGCGAATTTGTGTCGTCTTCCCTATAATATAATTAAATATTGACATGTATGCATATCGCCTTTTATGATCAGGTCACGTTTGTGGACAGCCGCATGACCCATCAGCTCCGTGCCCGCCGTGTATTGTACTTATTAAAGATATGAAGTTAAAGTGCAATCATCGGGTTACTATACTTTGTCACCGTAAAAATAAAGTAAGTGATATATGTTCAGAGTGTGATTCGAAAAAACAAGTCAATAGCGATGTTGAAAAAGCCGTGCTAGCTCGTCCATCACTTACACTGGCCCTGGATCCAATTCAGTCACCTGGGGAAGTACGTAAACCTTTATGTCAAACATTTTGCTCATTACATAATAGTTAATTATATTCTAATATTGCTGAAAACTGAAAACGTAATGGAATAATTATATTTTTATTAAGGAAATTCTGTATCTATTAAATTCAATTAGCATAAGTTGACCATAAATTTTGTCGTATGTAAATAGATTGCGTTTAAGAAATTTCGAGAGATCTTAAATAAGATAAGCATGTCCAACTTTGAAAAACTCTCGGATGAGTTCGTGGAAACCATGGATGAGCAGGGGAAATACTTGCCTGAAATTGCTAATATCCTGTTAGAGAGAGCTATTGTGGATATGGATAACCCATTGTCTGCTGTTTGTTACTCTCAGCTGGTACGATAGAATAGTGGTTAATTTGTGTGATTATTATAGTTTTACTAGTCCAATGCAGGCCTATAGGAATTTCTGTGTATAATGGTATTTTACAAATAATAATTGTTGGTTATTTTTATTTTCATAGGCAGCTAAAGTCGTTGAAAATTCGCAAGGTCGAGAGTTAAAAATGTTCCGAATTGAGCTAATAACTCTAGTTTTCGCAGTTTTTTCTAACTTTTTTGGCTGTCACAATTCATGTTCCGGCTCATCTTCAATGTATGTGAACAACATTCTACGGAAAAAAGAAATTGCGGAAGCGGATGTAAAGCGTAGAAAGCTGGGAGTTTTACGCTTCATCGGAGAGCTGTACAATAAAGACGTTATAAAGCTCGTGGACTTGAAAAATAATGTTATTGACCCTTTCTTGGGTAATTTATTTTTTATTTTGACACTTTACTATGGTAGGGATAACCGGGTAACCTTCTTGGGAACTATTATTAACTTACATATTTATTTGATTTTTAATTTTTTGCTTGTATATAGATCATTCCAACAATGACCAAATTGATTTCCTGTGTAAGATTCTAACACTAGTGGGTCATCGAATTAACTCTGAAATTTTGGAGTTGGCTAAATTACCTCCAACTTCACCAGATCCAGAACTTCCATCGGTGTTTTGGTTCAATGAATTGTTTGTAAGAATTGAGTCAATATGTGATGACCCGGATGTTGGCAGTGCTGTTCGTTTTTCAATTACGGTATATTTTAACCACATTAAAGTATTAATATTAAATGCAGTTACAAGTTTAAAAGCTTGGTTTGAATTTTGCTCTTGAATTTTTTAATGAATACTGCACAGCATTATGATAATTTGTTATTGGATTTATTTCAGAACTTAATCGAGTTAAAACAAGCTGGATGGGACCGTTTTAAGAAAAATTCTGTTTATTCAAACAGTCAAGATGCGAATACTCAGTATGTGAATAGTTCTACAAATAATACTTACAGTGTTGAATCTGATCCTTGTACAAGTGAGAATGTGTCGGAGAAGTCAACAAAAAAGCGAAGAAAGAAAAGATCGTCAGTAAGGAATGAGCGTTTCAAAAATGACACACGCTCACCGTCTCCAGTCCAGTCCCTTATGAGTATTGAGCATTTACTACCCCCGAATACACCAGATTATACTTTTGATTCGTGGTCCGCAGCTCCATGGGATGAGCATACTGACCCTTTATCAGTTGCTTTTCCTCCGCTAGAACGGACCGATAGCCCAGTCATTCCTTCAATAAAGGGTAGTAGGAGTCAGTCGAATTCCCGACGAGGAACCCCGGAACCCGAAACTCCAGGTCGGCGTAATTCAGCCACGTTTTCTGGTATGCCTAGTAGATCCCAGTCTATGCTATCTATCAACTCTCCGACTGGAACTTCATCTAACAAGATGCCAATGACGAAATCAGCGAACAACTCGGCAATGACGAACAAAAGAGTAGAATCATTGTTTATTGAGTATATGAAAAGAGATGCTGCACCAAAGATGGAAAGAAGAGATTGGTTACAAAAGAAATTTTCAAACGTTACAGGTAAATTATTTCGAGATGAAGAAGGCATATAGAAGGAATATTGTCATTAAGCTTGGCTTGGCTGTATTTTTGTGTGTGGCATAATGTGATTTTTTTAATGTGTAAATATCTAAATATTCAATTGTAGAACCTCAAAAGTGCGAATTTATACGCGCCATGTCCCGTCTTGCAGTTAGACAGTTAACTCGTGTGCAGTTGGCTGGAATTGGTCACATGTTAGATGTTATGGTAGCAGCTCAAATTGTCTCACAGGATACGGTAATGATTATAAAATGGAATGTTTAAAAGAACTACAAGTTTAACAACTTTATAACTGTTATTTTACTTGATATTGTACCATTCTCAATTTCGCTTTGCTACTATAAGTGTGGCGTTTTATTATGTTTACACTTTTAAATATTGCAGGTCATTAAATGCTTCAGTGGAGGAATCATAGCAGACTTCCCTAAAATATACAGTGATAATCAAAAGGAGTATCCAGAGATCATTGCAAAAAGTGCCTATATTTTGGTTACACTCTTTAATGACTCAATGAATGATCTGGATTGGATTGTGCGTGTAGGAAAAAATCTCCGCTCAAAGCAAGTGCTTATATGGTTTGAGTTCAGTTGTGAAGTCATGATGATCATCATGGATCGTAAAAGGCATAAAGGTATTCTAAAGTTGTGGAAACAAACGGATCCAGAAAGCCGAAGCATTCTAGAAGAGCAGGCAATGCAAGTTAAAGTGATTTAGCTGGAAAACGAATGAATGAATTTAACTATATAGTTAAAATAACATAAAGCGCTCTTACCATTACAAAAATCCCAATGAAATAGATGTTGCCGCAATTCATGGCTCTCATATTATACTTACGATTAGAGCCTGCTTGGATTGTTCAATTAAAACTTAAACCAAATTTAAAGATGCGTAAGCGTAGTGGTATCTTGCATGTGTTATCTTATATCGAGATTATACTGAAATTAGTTAGCGTAATAATTATGATAAGGTGGCAATGATGGTTCTATCTATTATTAATTCTAGTGTAGTTTCTGTAAAGAAATTAATTTTGTAGAGTATGATAAAAATACTACTTGTTTTGTAACAATTATGACTGTTGTTAATACGAGCAGCTGGTCGTTTCATATATCTATATATATTTCGTAGCGAGTTCATTTTGATAATTTGATCGCAAAGATTTTTACCACATTCAAACATACAAATAACTACAAACTTATATAATGTTATATTCTATATCTATACAAGTGCATACTGTAAGGGTCAAGGGTGAAAAGGGGATACATAATTTCTTCACATTTATTACAATTTAAAATTATATGAAATTGCTATATCAAGAATGTTGTCAAGCCTAATCTACATCCATCCACTCCAAAAACAATGAATTTAATCTATATCACGTTTTGTAAATTTGTCATGAATTGTACGTAGTTTAGTAGGAACACATGATAGGTATTCATGTAAAAGGTAGGTGGATAGCAGCGACCAATTGATATTGTAATTGTAGTAGCAATAGGATTCGGAGCATTACGCATCATAATCATATTTCATGAAGCTCGTACCATACTTATACATACAATGTAAAGAGAGTATTTTATATCTATATACTATACTATGATGCAAGTACTTGCATGCTTTAGTATTAATTACAATTAATTAGGTATAGATATAGATACAGCAATTGAAATCGAATACATTACTTATAAGTACCTAATACTATTTTGTGCATTTCAGTTGACTAAAACGAGTGCGCTGCAGTTATACCTAAACATAAAGGCATCATTGATTTCAATCAATTAAATATTGTACGTTACATATAGTTATATCCTATTGATAATCTCCAATCTTTCGCATAATAAATATTCAAGCTGTTCTTCAATGAAACATTGAATTATTTCTCGTGTTTTTTTAGCATTTATTTAATTTATTTGGAAAACCAAAAGTGTGTCGTACTCGTACATATTCATGTTTATTATTAAGTAATACAGTAGTATAATAATCCAAGAAGCAATAAGGCTTGACG
>JAQFZE010005003.1:0-10667 GCA_034695245.1 Dicyrtomina saundersi | reverse complement strand
CCCTGTATGCCTATATAGTGTTACTTGGCAAAACTGTGCTCAGATTTTGTGTTAAAGGTAAAGTACCTACCTACCTACCTAATTGTAACTAAGAACCTTACGTATGGGAGAACTTTGGAAAGGAACTTCCAAATGTACCGGATGTCCTTTAATAGTAGACCCCGTCTACTATTCAAATTCCGACCTCCCAGACCCTTGACTATTAAAATAAAAATTTCTTACAAATTAGTAGGATCTCTAGTATGCTAACTTGTATACTTATAGGCATGCAGTCAGGTAGAGAAATTATTCCCCCCCCCCCACCACAAGAAAACAAAAAACAAAACCTTTCACTACACAATGAATCTACAAAAAGCATTTTTTGTTTTTCTTTCTTTATGAACTCAATTCCCTTCTTTTTACACTAGGAAGTTGACTGAGGCAAACGATTCAGGGCAAAGGGCAATTGACGCCCTAACCAAATCCAACTGAAATAAACTATAAAGTTTGATGATGTTGTTAAATTTAAAGAGCATCCATTGTCTTGCTCCTCCGTTTTGTCATAAATCTAAATTGGAAGCAAATTGTAGTCAAGTTTAACAGTTGCATAGAGATGACGGATTTAAAAGTGTGTATTACATAGGATCGTCCCTACCTTCATTGATCTCCATGCCTCACACAAACGAAATCAACCCGAGAGTTACCATATAGTACCAGAAAGACAGACAGACAGAGAGAACAGGGAAGGGAGTGAAATGTCAGAGTGAGACATGGATTGAAAAGAACGCACCATCAGTAGTATTCAGTATAGATGTAATCGTATAAAGAACTCATCATTCCTTTCCTTTTAATAGACATCATCATTGAACCAATTATGTTCTTGATGAGTTCCATGGCTATATGGGTCTCCGTCTCCGTGAGTCGCTAATAGTAATCCTATTCCAAATCCTAACTTCCTAAAGCAGTTGATTCTTTTAGTCGAGTTTAAATGCATTCACTATAGTTTATTTGACTAACTAAAATTAGACCAGATTCGCCCACCGATCTGCCGATCTTCATCCATTCTCTGCCCTGTCCTACTACACTCAGGGTCTATTCACATTACACACTCATCCAACGAGAGACGTCCACATTAGAAGGTTCCTTTACCTATCTGTAATCTGTATATCCTCCCTTAAGAGATTAACATGGGAAGCCCTCATCCCGTCGCCTGTCTCCGTATAGACAGTATGATTAGAATATAACTCCACAACAAATCAGAAGCATATTATATATCTTTGCTCTGCATCGTCTTCCAAAAGTCTTTAGATTTTTAGTAGTCAGATCCAGATCCAGATCCAGAAAAACTCTCTCTCTCCTGTTAATACATTCAAAAATCCAAACCCAACTCTCACTCACTCACTACCAGAGTTCACAGAGTCATTTACAATCTTTCAAAGTTAAAAACTTTTAGTTCTCGCGAGTCTCCTTTTTTCGGGGTTTCTTCCTTGGCGTTGGCACACAGAGAGCACACAGCCTTTACCTCATTTTATAGGGGAGAAGAATATAATATAGGGCAAACTCATTGAATTGCACTGTGTGTGTACAGTTGGACGGCAGGGCATGGTGGCATGGCAGTTGGAGAGCACCGTCGTCAGTCTGAATCCCTTCCCGAAATCCGGATGATGCGAGGATGGCTACAGAAGTGAGAATAAGATTTAGTAAAAGCAAACGCAACTTTAACTTTTTCTTAGTAGGCCAAGCCTCATTTTACTTTTGAGCACTTAATACTTTCCTCACGACCGCCTCTCGCTCTCACCATCGTATTATATACTTTCATATTTCATTTCATTTCCACTCTGTCATTTCCTGTGTCCTGTGCCTGTGCCTGTGTATGTGTGTGTGTGTAGTCAGTCCAAGTCCTGATAAGTGTATAGGAGACAGTCGCCCGGGAAAACAAAATATAATAGAAGCCATATAGTGAAAACTAAAACGTTGTGGTTGTGCTGTGGGGAAGGGCAGCCATTCTGTCTCTTTTGTTATTACTGAGCAATATAAATTTATTATTTGTGGATTGTGTGATGTAACTGTGACTGTGACTGTGATCGTGCTGCTTTATCGTTATAGCTTCTTTTTTTACCGAGTAATTTGCTATAGTGTAATTGTTGTAATATAAAATATAATGAGTCGTCTTCGAATTCTCCGTAAAAATTTTGGTGCTCGGAGATTTGACTCTGAAGATGTGACGTGCGGGACGTTGAGGAGAAAAGTTACTGTAAGCCCTATATGGCTCCTATACAGATGCTGTAGAGTGTATAGAATTAATTGGGAAATTTGGAATTTTTTTGGAGAAACAAAAATGAATGACAAATTTGGGGTTTATTTACTATATAGGTGGACGATTTATACGGTGAGGTGTTGTACTCGGTCGTTCATGCCCTCCCAAATAAAGATCAGTCCAAATCCGATGACTTGGTGGCTCATCTACAAGAGGCATTTCACATTGACAATGACAAGCACAAGAAATTATTGGAGGCAGCCAAGGACAAGCAGGTAAGGAAATAAGAAATAAAAAACATCAAGGGAAAGAATACATATACATTATGTGACATCAAATATTTTATTATCCTTTTTTTTAAACGGAAATATAATATAGAAATGGAAACAACTCCTAAACCAATTCCGAACCCGCAGTAATAGTAATCCAAATACCAAAAATACAGAGAATGTGAGAGTAGTGCATCCGAATCATTTTATTCATTCCGCCATTTAACTTTAATTTTGTCTGGTGCAACTAAAGGACATCTCCTGTCATCGTCAGCCCTACACAGATGTCAATTATTGTTGATTACGCTGTATATAGTTGGTTTCCTTCGAGTTTCTTGGAATAATTGCTTTGCTGTGCAATATGACTCAAAGGATTCCATAAGAATATATTGCACTTGCCTAACCCAGTACTCTAGATTTCATTGACATGTATCTCCATACTATTTTTATTGAACATTATTATTACATGATTCAGCGACGAGATGGTGAATTTACGTCTATAAGTAGTACCAATCTTGTACTGGTACTGGTACTGGCACTGGGTAATTTTGTACAACTACTCCAAATATACCTCTGTGTGTGACATAGTATTGGAACTGATAAGAAGGATATCCTAGCATATATTATTATTATCTATAGTGTTGTTTGTGTTCCATGGACTAATGGACTAGTTCTCTAGTTCTAGTTACTATTCCGTCGGGATGTAAACGTGAAATTGGAATGCCCTGTCCTTTCACTGTTCCTGTTGTGTCGTTCCCTGTCTCTGTGAGCGTTACAGAGGAGGATTATTTTTGAGAGGGTGCCAAGAGAGTCTTATGGTGTTGTTGGTGTCATTCAAATGGATTCACAATACATACCAGCCAAACGTAACTGTGGTACATCATCATATGTTTGGAAGCGTATGTATACATAATATACATCCTACGTACCTACACAGCCATAGGGACCTACCTAGGTGAAAGAGATAATAAAAAAAGAGCATCTCTCCAAGTCTGAGAGCGAACCCGTGAAGTGAAGCAATTTCTTTCTGCTCTCATTATGCATGCACAATATTTTTTTTTGTCCTCGCACTCTCACAACTTTGTACTACAAACACTCGACTCCATTCTCAAAAAAAAATCCTATGATTCTATGGCCAGATGCTTTTCGTCTTTTCTCCTCCTGAATTTCATGACAGTCTCCTCAAGCAAACTCTGAAGTAATAATAATATACTCAAAGTAAAGTGTATGATGACGAAGGATATTAGACTGCCGTATGTATGTACCGACATGAATGGAACCACTAATGTGCACAGAGACCCCAGTACACATAGTACGAGCTCGGAGACCGTGACATTCAATTTAGTTTTCGTTGAGATTGGCTATGTACAATTTGCAATTTGGAGTACGTCACGTCATAGAGGCATAGGAGATGAGGCAGAGAAAAAGAGAGGGTTAACCTTGTCAGCTGTAAATCAGCAGAAGGCTCCTCGATCGTAGCCTCCTTCAATACTCCGGCAGTTTACACAGTCATTTGCTGAACGTGTGGAGCCGTCTGCCCTCATGTTATTACAATATTTTGTAATTTGTAATGACAATCAACAGTTCTCGAGAGGCCTGGGTCTCGGTCTCGGTCTGGGTCGGTCCGGGACCGGGACTGGGCTCCGTTGAAAAGTTGCTTGAACTTGTATATACATAACTCGTCTGGATTATTGGACTGTATAGGTGTTTCAAGTTGAAACTTGAGGGTAATCGAATCCAAGTAGTAATCTTAGCACCATACCAAATATGCCAGTAGCAAACTGATTCGTAAAATCTAAAAGATGTTTTTAGAAAGAAAGTAAAACAACTTATACTTTACAGTAGTAGACATATTTTAAACTCCTTCCTAGAATTTATTAGAAAAATCAGAATTCCTGGATTCGAAAACTCATTGTATTGAATGTACATATAGCTACATGTGTAAAGTGTAACTGTAACTGTAGTACGTTTGGAATATAAAGACATTGACATTCTCACATATACCGAAGAAAATAAATTGCCGATCTCCGATTGTCAGTAATAGCAAAATTGGCGATCTCTATTTTTTGAATTTATAAATTTTATAAATTTGGTTTTTCATCACGACACGCAATAAGAAATACCTGCTTGCTTATTTTGCCGGGAAAAAAAATGTACAAAATTAATTAAATTAAAAAATGGAGATTGGCAATTTTTTAAAATGTGAATTGGAGAGCGGAAATTTTTTTCTATTAGTAAGAATTGGAGATGAGCAATTTTGCTTCCTCAGTAGCGCTATGTTCTATGTACCACCTACTAAAAAAGCAAATTAAACTTGCAATACAAATTTTCTTCTTGCATTTCTTTTTGTTTTCACACGTCAAACAAATGGAAATTTAATATACTTGCCGAAAAGTTGTAGAGTATAGAATATCTCGGAAAAAAAGAACATGTATAAATCATATTAACACTAAATTTAATTAGGTGAGGGATGACAGCTTGTATACTCTCAAATTGTAGATCCTTCGACCCTTGGAAGTTTTGTGTAATTTGTGGGATGGATTTAATATGATGCGGAAATGGAAATGGTAATGGTAATGGTAATGGTTGGATGCACTCCTCGTCTACTCTGTCGCCCATTTGCCTTCAATCAATTAAGAGATTAAGTCTAGAGATTTCATGTTGATTCCTTGTTGAAGCCTTGACTATACTTTGTACATTCAGACTGACTACGTCAACTGAGTTCTATTTAATTATACTCAAGTATTGTTGTTGTTACTTGATGTTGCTTATGGTTCGGATTATGCGATTGCACACTGTATTTTCAATTTGAAATTACTTATGACATTTTTTTAGCATGTACTATATTTCACTATATTTGTAGTTTTGTGTGTAATTTACATATATTTTCATTTCCAGGCACCACCTTTAGTTCTGAACTTGGAAGTCATTGCGGCAAAGGGTCTTAAAGGGAAAGATGTTAATGGTGAGCGGATTTTAATTTTGTGTAAGGTTAAATTAATTGAGGCAAGCCAAATGGTGGACGACTACAAAAAACAAAAAACGTACTATGGGGCAGAGAGGCAAAATGCTATCTTTATACAGTACAACAGTATCATTCATCATTCAATAAATGACATGACTCCCCTATATACATAGTGTATAAAGTTTATTTTAATATGACTATAGGACCTAATAGTACATATATCTGTCATCTGTGGTCGTGTTGTATTGGTAATTCGGCACTATTACTTTACGTCACACTTCACTCCACTGTTGTGTGTATGCATTACCTAACTGCGTATGAAGATTAGAACCAGGATTTAGTGGCTCATAATTTTAATTTTAATTTTTCCTGACAGGTTTGAGTGATCCATTTTGTACATTGTACGTCTCACCCAAGCAGAAACATAATACTTCCATGAAACCAGCCACGCTGAGTCCAATCTGGAGAGAATATTTTTCACTGTAAGTGTTTACATATGCATAATTTCCGCCTTTATATGTATATCAGAAGGAATTACGAATATATAATATTTAATTAAGAACTTAATTGCCTCCCACTCCCCCCCCCCTCCTTGTCTGCTGCGGATAATAAACTAACGTAACGTCGTTTTTCTTTACATTTTATTCCCTTATGGCACGTGATCACCGCCCAAGTACTTGAGTGAGTTCTGACCTGACTCTGAGATTTGAGATTTGTTCGTTAGAGGAATTACTTATAGCACAGATAATTCAATTGTAGTCAGAAAGTCAGGGCTCACTAGAGTCAGCAGAAGTAGTTCAAAAAGGTTGTAAAACGTGTGTGTCCCTCTGGGCAAGTAATATTATTATGTTTATTTGTGAGGAAAATCACACAGATTTAGTCGGCAATTATGTTGAGACTCCTCATATCCCCTTGATATGTAAGTACCTACGTATATATATGCGGACTGTAAATAATAATGACAGCGTTTATTTTTATTTGGAAATTACAGCCCTATCACAAGTCTTCAAGATGAGATTCTCAGTATTGAAGTTTGGTAAGTAAAATATATGCTGAGTATGCATAGATGTAACTACTGTTTTTCTAGTTAAGCATCAAAGAAAAACATGAAATAAAATATAATTCCAAAATCCTAACACAAGGCACGTTCCTGAAATCGTTTTAATTTTTAGACGTGCTCTTTTATTTTAAGCTTTAGTAAGTTTAGCCTTCAAGAGATAACCATTTTATATATGAGGGCGCTATATAATAATGGACGGGGTAAAATATTATTTTAATGATGTAACATATAGGGACTACGACCCAGAGGAGACGCTGTCTGACAAAATGAAACGATTTGGGGAAGTCAAGTCAACTCGAGGGCTTCGTATTTTAATGAAAGAAATTGCCCTGACGGCATCCACAGGAAAACAAACTCATGAATTCCTGGGCTGTCTCAAAATACCCTTAAAGGTGATTACTATATATAATGTTTATGTTTAGCACATGATGGACTATGCTATGGGAGGACGGACTTAAAAATAACTCTCTCACACGTTGATGTGTGTATGCAAATAAAAACACAAGGTATTAATTACTATTATTTTAGAAATAATAATACGAGAATTTATTGCAGAACATTCCTGGGGACGGTTTTGACAAGTGGTTTCCCCTGGAGGGAAAGAATGGGAATTTGAATAAGAAAAAAGGAGAGATTCATTTGAGGATGGTGAAGGGAACTGAGAAAGATAAGAAAGTGGCTGCTCAGGAGTATCGTCATGTTCTCCATTTACTCCTGGTTCATGAGTTGGATGTAGAGAACGTTCAGGCTCATATGTGGAACGGTGACTTCTCTTCCGAACATGCTAAATATATTCTTCATCAACTCCGATGGCAGGGGGGTCTACTTCCGTCCGATATTGACATGGCCAAGTGGTTGGTCTATACTCGAGTCCAATGTGAACATCCGCTGAGTGCAAAACTCTTCCCTCCACTCTTCACCTCCATCATGACCCATCACGCTAAGGAAGCTCTCAGTGACGACGATGTAATTTTTATTTTTATTTTTTTTACATTTTCTTTTAGAATTTTAAAATAACACAACGCTTTTTTGAGGAATATAAATAGTGGATTTTCTGTAAGTATATCTATTCAGATCTACTATATCTTTTGTGTTTTTGTCTTCGTCTATTTCCAGATGCGGAAATTTTGGTTTGCAGCTGATAAGCTCGTAGAAAATTTCTCGGGAGTTATACGCAATATTCATCAAAATTTCCTAAATCCCACCATATTTGAAAATGATAGCAAGCTGAGGAAGGACTGTATTGAGCCCATTTGTCTGTATGTGAAATTTCAAGTCAATATTTCCTTCCGTTTTAACTGGTTTCAACATAATTAGTTTTATACACGCGTATTCCTAATTTTATTTTATTATTCTTTAGAACTCTAGGTCAGCTGAAGGACTACTTGTCAGCAATGCCAACTCAGGGTCAAGGGCAAAAATCGAAAAAGGACATTGAGGGAAAAGTGACAGTTGAGTATATTGTCACCAAGATGGAAAGTGCTATTTCTAGAGGAGCCGAGGATTTGTAAGTTTTTTGTTTCATTTAAGGAAATAACATTATATGTTGGGTTTTTTTTTATAGTAGAAACGGGATACTGAGTACGATGGTAATTTGGTAATGTACTGAAAAATTGATTAATTATTATTTGATTTTGATTTTTAGATTTAACAGCATCGCTAAAAGTGAGGAGGAAAATGACGCGGAGTCTATGATTAGAATTGGACAGCTCTTAATTGCGGATTTAAGGAAAGGCCTTGACTTGCTAAATAGTGCCTTTAAAAAGTAAGTTAATGTTGTCAATTTTTTTAATACTATCTTCCTTATTGTTAGGTACTATTTACTTCCGATGCGATGGGCCTTCCGCACGCATGCAATATAGGTTTAGGCTGCCAGAGCTCCTTTTCCGCATGAATTTTTGCATGTATATAGTCTATGACATATCAAACCCTATGTGTCAGCTTTAATTACTCCCATTCATTTTCATCCTAAGATATTTCCTAATGAAATTGGCATTGACAATGCAGCATTTTTTTCGGATATTACCTTGTGATATGGGATGACAAGTTGTGTAGCTAATTAAATGATGCAGACTTCCAACGTCAACTTGTCAATGAAACGACTCATTATTTGTTAGGCCAATTCATCACATTGCATTGTGTTGTTAAATGTGGGGAATTTGTTATAACTTACTGAGGCTCTGTAGGAAGTCAACGTACAATTCGATTATAATCCAAATAAATAAAATGTATCGAATTTTTGAAATTTTGCAGGTCTCTAGGAATTGACTTTTTTGAAACTACTTACCGAGTGTATGATGATAAGGTAAAAACAATAATAATTAAATTATTCAATACAAACAACTCGTAATGTGTGTAGCGATAAAGAATGAAAGCATATGGGAGGATTTATAGGGAAATTTCAAATTATTTTTTTTACTGTACAGTATTGTGATCTTGTGGAGCCATTGGTGAAGAAAATCTGTACGTGTTTGAAGCCCCTTGATTTGAGGGATGATAGTGGATTTGTGGAAGAGCAGGATGTGTCTACTGGAACTTCACTTTTTGAGCTGTACTTGGCCGTGAAGCAATTTGCAGAGTATGTGTTTGCCCCTCTCATTATCATAATATGTTTTCACTTTTGTCTGTAATCTACATTCCATCCCACCTTATTTGAAGTTTCTGTGCTTTATTGAATTAAATGCTGAGTATAAATGTATTTTTTTTTAGTTTGTCATCAAATTTGGAATCGAAGAAGGATTTGAGTATCGAAGGATTTTTCCATACTTGGTTCCACTCAAGCGTGGCTCAGTGGCTGGACATTGCATGGTACAAGGCAACCAAACGGATTCAGAAGGCTGTTCAACTGGATGTTCTCCGCCCCGTCGATGACTACGTTCAATTTAGTTCGTCCGCCGTGGACACGGCACATATTTTCCATCAGGTCAGTTAATGTCATTTTGTCCTACAAAAATGTATTTACAGAATACCTAATGCTAAATTTAAAAAAAAACTGCAATTATATTATTATTTATTGTGTGTTATATTTATCCCATTTTGTAGATCCAAATATTTTGGAATCAACTTTCCTGGCCAGAGGTCGAGGGCGAATATACCTTCATCGCTAAAATTCTTGACGTAATAATAATTAAAATATTTTGGTTGATAGATTTAATATGAGCGTCGAATCAACCTTGTACATAATATGTGCGTAGCTAATTAAAATTTATAAATATTTCTACTTCAGGATCTGTGCAAATGTATCATCTACTATGCTGAAATCATGTGTAAAAAAGTTGACGAAATGGAAAGGAGACAAAACCAAGCAAAGATGGGAAAATATGAAATTTCGAATGAGGTATCCCACCAATTTTTTTCTTAATACTATACATATATAGGGACTGGGGCATTGGAAACCTACTCTACAAATAAATTAACTTACGATGGCTATAAAATCTTTCTTAACTCTAAAAATTGCCTATTTTCTTCCATATAGCTCTGCCTTGCCATCAATAACATTGAGTACGTTGGCCAGGCAATGAAGCCAATCAGTACGAAATTAGAGATGGAAAAAATCCTAGCTCAATTAAAATTAATAAATGGGCCTGAGATTGCTGATCAGTGTCGTCGAACGCTAGTTACCGTCATGGAGAATGCCACGGAGAACATTAATGAAAAAATCTATGAAATCCTGGATAAAGTTGGGAGGAAGGTATGACAAAATAATTATTATATAAGTCTATATGAATTCCCTCCCTTTCTTCCGCTAATTATAATTATCTGCACTCACAAAATCTGAAAAAGTATTACTGTACACAATGACGGATAATGGAGTCATGTAATCTGCTTTTTACAGATGGAGAAAGTTATACTCATCCTTCTGCTAGAGGGTGCTGAGACTGAAGTTGAGGAGGAAGGGATCGACAAAGTCATGAAGTATTTGGATACAAACCTAATTCGACTCAAACAAAAAATGACTCCGACGGGATTTGATAAAGTTTTTGGTATTATTTGTGAAAATGCTTCTGTAGCCTTGAAGGAGCTTATTCGAACAAATATTGAGGTACTATACTATACTGAGGACTATATCGTCTGTGAAGAACCAAAATGACCCATTTCCAATTTAAGCTAGAATCAAAATGAGCTATGTCATAAAAA
>JAQFZE010005002.1:0-10669 GCA_034695245.1 Dicyrtomina saundersi | reverse complement strand
TGTGTTTGTTTGTCCAAATTATCATAAAAATAATCACATGTTCAAAATTTCGTAAAATGAAGTAAATTACTGATAGTTTTGATAGAGTTGGAATTTAATGATGTTTAAGGTAAGTATAGCTTTATAAAAGGGACGATTTAAAGTTGACAAAACACATGTTTGTAGGATGTATTAAGAGAATTATGAAACATATAAGAAAAATAAAGAAAGAAATATAAAACTTTGGTTGGAAATAAATACGGGGGTCGAAGAAAGGCACGAGAGGCGAAAGGACTTGAGGGAAGTATGAAAGAAGGTGACTACGTTTTGGGATTCTCGTCTGCGCAGAACACCAACTCGCTCAACTTCTTCCTCTCATTTTACTCTGAGAACTGGACGACTTCACTTCAGTTCTGCGGAAACTGTTGAGCTGTGTAGACTACGTTCAAAGTTGCTCTCAAAGTATCAACCTTCAAATATATCGTGAAAAATATTTTTGTTAAAAAAATCATAGATAACTACTCTGGATTTTGTGTGAATATATCAACTTCAAAGGATTTGAAATAAAGATTTTGAATTTTGGCCCATAACGGATATATTATTGTGAATTTCATTTCGTGTTTTATTATTATTGGAATTATTCGAGGCAAAAGTCGGAATTTTACGGGATTTATTTTGGATTTATCTCTCTCTCTCTCGATTTCAAGAATTATTCTGATTTGATTTTGATTTGTTTCTCGTGTTGCTCATTCATCATCCATCATTACATATTTCTTGGGTTTTTTGTCGAGAAAACACTAGAACGGATTTTAAAAGCAAGCGTTGAACATTTTGTGTGGATTTAATTTGTGTTAAAAAAAAAGTTCAAGTTAAATTTATTAAGTAAGCAAAGTCAAGGAACAAGTGATCGTGTACAACAAAGAGAAAATTAATAATTTCTCAATGTTGTAATTTGTGTGCAGAATTCTGAATTACTATAGTTGTAACTTGTATTGTGACCAAATGGTTGTATTGGACGGACACAATATGATGGGAACCGGCCCAAATCAGTACCTACAACCGGACTATTTGTCACCTTTACCCACCACCGTAAGTTTCATTTTTCTTGTAATTTTTGTTTTTTTCGAGATTGTATAAAAATCTCTTGATAATTTTTGTGTGTAATAATAATAGTACTACTATCCGAGGTAGAATCCAGTGGTTTTTAGAGCATGTGTAGTTTAGCAAGCTATCGCAGTTGTCAGTATTTCATGTTGGAAGGATAATGATTGCTGTTGTTAGTGAGTTAGTTCATAGTTTGAGTTACTGTATTTCGGATACTTTGACTTTTTGCTCGATATCTCGATATTCGATTCCAAGAATTAAGTTTGGATTCTGGCTTTACTAGTTAGTTGGGCACAGAAACTAACGACTAACGATGAACCAGCCAGAAATTGTGGGCAAGTTGAGTTATTAGCAATATTATTAGTAATGACTCACATCGCACCTCACGTTTTGAGGGTACTGAAGTGAAGGAAGGTAGATTCATTAAATCTTATTAGGCAATTATGATCAAACCGTTTTGTGAGCACACAAAGTTTTCATTTTCCGCTCTGAAGATCTTTACTTCATAAGATTGAGATCGTTAGTTTTAGAGTTTCGACTTGGACTTTACAGAGAGCTGTAAAAGTAACTAAATGATGAACGGCTATAAGGTGAATGTTTGGAATAGCTACTCAAGGCTAAAAAGCAGTCATGATTATGTTGAAAGTCTTGGTTTTTACTTTTTATTTGGTTGAAGAAAAAAAAATGATGTTAGTCTGAAATTCTGGAATTTAAGTATATTCTCAATTCTCAAAGAAAGGTAAACAGAGAATTTAATTTGTATTTTATTCTTCACAAAGAACAACAAGAAAAAACTCACACAGTTCAGAAGTCTTATACTTCAAGTGCTTCAACATTTTTCATAGAAAAATAAAAATTTTGGAAGAAAAAAAAAATCAATTGAAAAGTATGTTTGTAAATGAAGAAACTCAAGTTGTGAGTTGTTAGAAGGCTTCTCCTACCTACCTACTTAAATATTTCCCGTTCTTCCAACAACTCCTTGGAGGACCATTAATAATTCGGCGGTTTTTTATCTTTTTTTTCTTCCAAACTACGCCATTAAATTGGTGTACGTACAGTCCTGACACGAAGCACTACAAGGATGAAGCTTTGCATTTTTAAAAGTTTACAATCCCATGTTCCTTTATAGTTTTAAGGAGAGATATATAGAAGTCAGAAGAGGTAGGAAGAAAGAGAAAAAAAATAAATGAAGAATAGGGAAGAAGTTTTGAGAATAGATGAGAGGAAAAGATGAGGAGTATAATAAGAATAGGGAAGAACACAAGAGTTTTGATATTATTATTTTTACATTGTGTTCAATGAGCCCGTTTCCCTGAGTCAGGCTGTCCAAGTCGGGATTCGGAAACTCGGGAGTCGACAGTGGAGAGAGAGAGAGGAGCGGACGGGAATACGGGAAGGAGGTAGGAACGTGAAATCAGAGAAAATGTTTGTATATTGCAACATAAAAATTTACACTTTAGTATTTTTATGAACCGTGGAAGTTGGTGTTGGAAGTGAGTTGACGGAGAGGAAGGGAGAAATAGTAATCATTTATTTTTGGAGTTGCTCTGTCGCCCAAAATGTGACATTTGCGTATATATCATTTCTTGTTCGGGTGGGATGAATTATTCATCGCATTACTCACATTTTTTCACATTTAGGGAAATCCGTGTCATTTCTTTTCCTTTCATGTCTGCCTCACATTCGCATTCGTCTTCTTCTTCCCTTCCTCGTTTCTATTGTGTGTGGCGTCAAACTCGGCTTGTATGAAATAATCCCGAGTATTCTGTGGGCACAAAGGCCCAGCCACAATTCAATATGTAGTTTTTTTTCTATTGTACGAGCTGAATTTGTGAACGGCCCACTTTGTCACCTTCCATCCTCTCTACTCACGAAGAGTCTCGGCGTAAAGTAAAGCAATTCATCATGAGAATTCGAGCTCACTTTTAAAAGGAAAATATTTAATTTTACGGACTTTTCCCTTCCATTTCATCTTTTCTCCTCCGTCAAAATAGCCTTGTTAATATGGCATGTAGGATCATATATCATTTAGACTGACTCATAAATTTCCGTCGATTGCATGTTCTGCTCACGAGAATTCACTCAGTCAGTTTGTATTTATTTAGCTGTTTCCGAAAAGAGCGAGTCAGGAGTCTAGAGCTCCCTCTCCCTTGTACGATTAGTCTGTTTGGAAAATGTGATGTCTTGAAAGAGCTTTAATGATGATTAATGTTCGGTAGGGGCAAGAAATGAGATTTTGGCACAGTAGGTGCTGTGGAAGGAGTGGGCATGGTGTGATAGTGAAAATAGCCGTAGCTCGGAGTTAATAGAGTTGAAACAAGATGAGCGCCCCTGAGTAAACAATAATAAATTCTATTCTTTTCAGTTGGACGCGAAAAAGAGTCCATTGGCATTGTTGGCTCAGACTTGCAGTCAAATCGGAGCGGATTCCCCAGGGACGAAATCACTCCTGCCGTCGCTTCATGGCTCCAGTGACTCGTCCAAGAGGAAATCTTCTTGTAGCAGTGAAGCCAGTAGCCACAGTCATGCCTCAGAAACTCAGCCAATGACACAACGTGAGGGAAGTCAATCATCTTCCTCATCCAGACCAAGGAGTAATGGTGGAGTGAAATCATCCTCAGGTGGGAAGTCGTCACCCGCTTTCAAACCGTATGAAAATACATCCACATGCCCACCGTCTTCTTCCACGTCCTCCTCAAAAACAAAGCATGACCGAAGCGATGAGGAGAAGCCGAAAACACCCAAGTCCTCAAATTCCTCCCCCTCTGCGGAAATGAGTAAGAGTTCTCGGACGACCTCCCCCTCGGCCACTTCAGCCGGAGCGGGTCGGAACAGTGTTACAAATAGTGAAGTGTCACCGTCTAAAAGTGAGCCTTCCCGCGAGTCCAAATCATCCTCGGACAGTGGGAAAGCTTCACCAAGTGGGAGCTCAAAGGATCAAGGAGCTTCGCCCATCATTCGGTCTGGATTGGAAGTTTTACATGGTCATATGGGAGGGGGGAAGGATCTACGAGACTATGGTAAACCAGCTTTGAGCAGTCTAAGTGCATTGGCGGGATACCCGCCCGGGTTTGATCCAACCAATCCCGCCTTGCGACCACCCTTCTTTGCATCACCGTCACATCATGCAGCGGCTGCTGCGGCCTTCATGGGTTATCCACCAGCTTCAGGAAGTGGGTCTCCGTACGTGGGCTACACTCGAGTGAAAACTCCGTCAGGTGCGGAGACAATCGTGCCCGTCTGTAAAGATCCTTACTGTACTGGTTGTCAGTTGGGGATGCCTGCTGGATTGATGGCTGCTGCGGCGGCTGCTGGTGGTCTCGGGGCTTATCAGCAGAGCGTCGGTGTCTGTCCCGCCGGTTGTGTTCAGTGTGATCATCAAAAGTTTGCCATCGGACTCCCGTTCATGCCTCCACCGGGTTTGAGTGGAATCCCCACTTCAACGGCGGCGGCTCTCGCGAGCTACTCCTCAAGTCTCCTTAGTCAACATCAGCAAGCTGCTCAACAACAACAACAGCAACAACAACAAGCCGCTGCGGCTGCTGCTCAAAGACCTTACGTATGCAATTGGATCGTGGGTGACTCCTACTGCGGGAAGCGATTCCCGTCCTCGGAAGAGCTCCTCCAACATTTAAGAAGTCACACTAATTTATCCACCTCCGAAGCCCAGCAAATGTCCATGTCCAGTCCTCAATCACTTTACTCGAGTGCCCTACTCAGTTCGTCAGCAGCGGCAGCGGCGGCCGCCGCGGCTGCAGCCATGCATCGAACCTACCCCACACCGCCACTAAGTCCACTCTCCGCCGCTCGCTACCACCCGTATGGAAGTGGGAAGCCCTTGTCCTCCCTCGTCCCCCAACACCCTCCATCCCTTGCTAGTTACTATCCATCCCCGTACTCTCTGTATGGTCAACGAATTGGACCGCCAGTGCACCCCTAAACATTAATTACCACAAATTAGTGAACTTATAAACTGTAATATTATATGTATTAACATAGGTCAGGTCGTTCGAGAGTATATAATTATAATAACACGAACAAAATTCATCTTTTCTCCGTGTTTTTTGACTGTTTCAAAAACTCTGATTCTGATATAATTATGTGTACATATTTAAAAAAAATCAAACTTGTGCTCCTCATTTTTGAACGCTCCTGGTTTTTTTGTTTTCATCAAAAATCATAATATGTAATCTTACCAAAGTTTGTGAATTAATACTAAATATACATAATTATAACTGAAACCAATGTGGTTACCCATTATCAATATCTTACACACACCTTGCTGAAAGCGTTGTACATCTATTATTATTATTATTATCATTATTATCTAGGAACAAATCGTGTGAAGTGTAATTACTATTTCCTACAAGAACTGTACAAACAAAAATCGTTTTTCACAAAAGTGACACTGTGAAAAAGATAATAAAAAAAATGAACTATTGTGCTCGAGTTACGACGATCCACAAACAAAAATAAAAGATATATAATTATATTATTATATATACAACAAACCAACCAACCAACCACACACTATCACACAAGTATACATACATAATAATTCTAAATTAACTCCAGGAGACTTAAAGTAAGACGTATGTAGCCAACTGAGAAGGGTTGGTTGTCAGTTGTATGTGTACACGTAATTAATGATATGAATTTAATGGCTAATTATTATCATGATCAATTACTGACTTTCTTCCTTGTTGTGTTTTTTTTTGTGAAGTTGCTTTTTATAATTGCTTTATCGTTACTCTATAGAATATTATTATAGCTATTATTATTATGTTATCATTTGTTATCTTCGTCTTGTCGGCAATTAAGTTACACTCGTAAAGCACTTGGGCTTTGTTTCTGCACTTTGTACCACACATCGGTTGAATGTATGTGCTGAAGAAGAGGATGAAAAAAAAATTATTACTATATATTATTATTATTATACTATATTATATAGAGAAAACTGCTTGACATATAGCTGTTATAATACACACAATATAATATAACAAATATATATATATATACTACCCATATATATTATGCATACACAAACAGACAAACACACATACACACGGTGAATCACTCGTATAATAATTATATTATATTTTATCAGCGTCAAAACAATTAAACAAGTCCGCCGCGAGCTGCTGGGAAAAATATTATAGTATTCTATGAGGAAATATATATAACATTTAAAAAAAAAACTGGCTGATTACATTTCGATTGCCTTATTAAATTTTTTCAATTATTTTATTGCATATTGTACTTTGCAGTTAGTCAACTATTTGCAATTTATGTGCAGTTAATTATTTAAAAATAAAACATTATTATATATTATTATTATTGTTTGAATCAGCAATAAAAGGAAATAAAGCACTATACTATTTAATTACCGAAATTACCGACTTTTATGATCTACTATTCACTTTATTTTTTTCTGTATGATTCGGGTTCGAGAGTACTGAGTAGTAATAATTAAATCATAATATCATAAACAATTATTAACCTTATTATTATCATCATATTCTATATTATTGCTCTGCATCATATTTATTACGTCGCGGTGCATTTTGTGCTGTGGTCGTATATTATTATGGAAAATCATCACACACTACTGTATAGAAACTTTTAATATCCATCCCAAACCTAAATGCCTAAAACACTAAAACCACATTTCTACATTCTACACAGTTGTTGTCAGCTGCCAACAGTTGCCATTGCCACCTTGGTTCGCATTCACCAATGCATTTCATCCCTCTTGAAATTATTAGTCGTCATTACAAATCTAATAGTATGTCTGTCTTAAATGTAATTTATTATTATTGACTACTTAGAGAAAATGTCAGATTGTCAGATATGCCGCTGCCATTCACTCTCTCTCTCTCTTTGTTCGTATCAGAAGCACTCGAGTAGAGTAGCAGCAATGCATTCGAATTGGAATTGGGAATGGAATCACTGATAAAACATTGGAAAACATTGAACCAAAATAAAGATTAGGTTGGAGAGAATTTATCTCATATTTGAAGAGCTAACACTAGCTAAGTGCATGATGAAAGTTCAGAACACATTATTGTAAATGTAAACTCCTGTACCTACCTACTACTAGAAAAGGACAAAACACGAACAACGACGACGACGATATGTTCTGTATTACAGATATTGATACTCCGCATGGAATTCCCTGCATCTCTCCGCATAGAATAATTAGATGCACGCCGTGCCGTAGCCGTAGCACGGTAGCTCAGCACATGGTTTCAAATCCTCAAATTTTGGTGCACACTTTAAAGGAAAAAAAGGAGGAAAATGAACCTGTTATCTAGTGGAGAGAGAGGAAAATAAATCTCACATTATACAATAAGTCACAGTTACCGTGTAGCAACATGAACAGTAGCCCGCCCATTTGCATTTCTATATAATTTGTTAGATATAGATTCTATTTTATAGTATTTAGTTTAGACAGAGGACGAGGATGATGTTTGATGTCCTCTTATCACACATCACTTCCATGTTTTGTCATTTTTATCACGCTAACTACACGCATACACTTTGAAAAATTAATATGTTTAATTGTCGTAAACAATAATGACAAGAGAGCTGAGGCTTTTCATACCTGAATTTGAACTGATCACTTGCCGACGGCATGATCAGCCTAACGCTTCTTCAAACTATTATCATGCACACTCTCACACAAAAAGGCAACAAGAGCCAAATCAAGTGGATTGTCCACTGTCCACTGTCCACTGTCGCAGAAAGTTGAAAGGTGACAAAAATATCTACCCACTAAACACTACTACAGAGAGTACGCACACTCATTCCTGACTGACAACACAGGATGTCATACTTATTGTATGCTGAGGGGTGACGGTGACGGTGACGGTCCTCCTAGATTAGAGCGATACAGAATACAAATAATATAATCTAATAATGACATTTCCATGCACACTATACATATATTCAAATCCCTAAAATCAATCAATGTGTTAATTATATAAATACAACTCTTTTTTTCTTTAGTCAAGAGCCCCAGGAACTTGTTGGGTAGCTATGGGCTCAGAGTCATCAAGTGTCGCTGTTGTATTGATATTTGAGATTGATACGTGATTATCATGTAACAACATGGATAGATTTAAACTGACTACTCAGGATGAGTACCTTGTATGTACATTGGGTTAAAGTATCTTGGGATTTGTGATTATTATTACGATTGGGATTATTATTATGACACGCTGACGAGATATCCAATCCATGGACATACACAACTTTTCCGTTTTCATATCTATTAACATAGGAAAATGTCCGCTCAGGGAAGACACATTGGTAAATGGGTACATTACCAGAGGACAACGTCCAATTAATAATTTGTACTGTGAATGGATTGTACACAAAGGCTGCGATGGTTGTTGTTGATACTGTCAATTGAGAATCACAAATCCAAATAGGTACATAGGTATACGATATTATTTCGTGGAATGTAAATGAAAGGAAACCATGACCATCAACCATGCTACTGTAACGTGTACAACAGACCGAGTCAATAAATTGAGAAAACCCAATAATTAGATATAATTCCACATCCATTTCTAATGCTATGTGTCTAATGACTCTCTACACAATAATAAAGTAATTAAAATCTTCCGATTATTTTGATTGATGACATTCCCATCGATTGATTCCATCGCATCGCATCGGTCCGCTCAGATAAAATCTAAAACAACATCAAATTCTGTATCTATCAGCTCTGTGCACTATGAGCTGCACTCCATATTTCCATATTTTCCATATTGCAATTTTGACGGAATTTATTATATATGGGAGTCAATCATCTTGGAGAATGGGGAATTACTGGGAGCCATCAGCTAATTATTTCTTTCCATCATTTTTCATTTATTGTGAGAGCTGGAGAACGGCAACGGCTACGGCTCATTTAAAAATAATATTGTTAATTTTAATTTGTATTTTTTTATATCTGATGCAACTTCAACCTTCCATTTCATTTTTTCACTTATAGGTACATATAGTAATTCACAGCATGAGCACGACACGAGCTCATATTTTAATTTGTAATAATTGTAACTATACATGTTATATAAATGGAGTCTTCTTAAATTTGCACAGGCAGCACACAGTGTTCACTGTTCACAACTCAAGCTTCAAGAAAAGGAGATAGTGATGTATAATGTAATTATATAATTATATTTCAACCATTTAGTTGACTACATAATGCAGAGGTGGTCTCCTCTGGTAATCTTCTAATGAAAGTTACGCTAACGCTGAGTGACATTATAAAAATTATGAAACATTCATTTATTTATTGTCAGTCTAACTCACTATATAGTCAGGCGGATGACTGACTTGTATACCGTACCAGTATACATATAGGTAAAGAGGTGTATATGTAATTATGCACACCACATCACCCAATCTCTTCATCCGTATGCCGTATGCCGTATGCCGTATGTGTGTACGAGTCACTCTGACTCCACTACCAAAGCAAATGATACAAAGATTATTATTTTTTAGCCGCCTCAGTCCAAGTCAGTCAAACTCGAAGAGTCGTCAACTTTGTAATCTTTTAGTTTATGAAGGTTTGTGCAAAAGAAATATGTGAGTGTGGAAGATGGAAGCATTTCGTAATTTATCACGCTAATGATCCAAAAAAACGCTTACCTACCTATTTTTTTTCTCCACAAAAATTGCCACAACTGACTATAGTAAGGAGTACATATAGTGAAGAACTCCAAGGTAAAATATATCATTTGGTAGTCTTGAATTTGTGTATTTTTGTATTTTTGAGAAGGACATTTATTTATTTTATTTAATAATAATTATTATTATCTTTACTTGTACAGTAGTTTAAGTTTTTAGTATAATGGAATTTAGTGACGATCCAAGGCAAAGCTCAGGAAATGCCATATACCTACCTACTTAAACTCTTACTGCCATGTGTAGCATTAGTTTGGAGGACAGTATAACCAGCTATGTATAGTTAACCGTAAACACGTGGATTTTTATTAAAGTCCAGACCCAGCCCCAGACCCTGTGTTTCTAACTTTTCGAATGATTTGAGCATTAATCAGAACAATTCAAACACAACTAACGAAGCCTGGACTGTACATACATAATGTCAACAGATAAATTGTAAAAATGTCTCTAGAAATGTTTCACACAATTTTGTGAAGGGAACCCTGTCTTTTTTTTTTTGAGGTTTCCGCACTTGGTTTTTCTGCTGCAGTTGAAGTTAAAATTGAAGCTGAAGCTGAGGTTGAGAGATGTGTCTCAGTGATACAGCCTGTGGATGTGAGTTGAATTGAATTGGAGCTGATTGTAGCCGGAGAAGGGACAGTATAATTGGGACTTGTGTGTATTTACATTGACCATCCCATGTCATTGTCGTTGTCATTGGAAGTCTATCTATTATTAACTTATCTAGCGGGTGGTTTCGTTCCTTGTGGTCGTCGTCGTCGGTCGGAGGACTACGAGAGGAGTAGAGAGTCGAAGTCGACAGTGAGTGGAGGAGCAGTAGCTGTAGGACTTGGGGCTTTTCAGCCTCACAGACAAGAGCGACAGGGAGCTGAATGGAGTATAATTTAGT
>JAQFZE010005001.1:0-10669 GCA_034695245.1 Dicyrtomina saundersi | reverse complement strand
GTGAAACTATCCTTTTCTGAAAAGTCCCTGTAAATAAATTGGAGTAGCAAAAATCATTTTGCAGAATAGAAATCTTAATACCTACTACTGGAAGTTTAAAAAAACATTTGTGATGATAATTAAATGGATGATATATTTAAATATTATACTTTTGGGGTTTCAATTGTATAAACAGGCTGCATTTTTCAACCGATTTCGATAAAATTAAAAATTTTGAATATTAAAATAGTTTTGTAAAAACATCTAGAATGTTAAAAATTCAAAAATTTCAATATTAAAAAAATGCGGTATTTTAAATTATCCGCAAAATTTAGACACATAATATATTATTTAAAAAACAAATTAGGTTTAAAAAAGTCCAACTTGTATTTTTGAAATATTATACAGATGAAGAAATTTTAAAATTTACGAAAATCAGGTAAAACATATAAGAGATACATGGTCATAAAAATCAACAATTGCCTCATACATTTTAGAAAAATGTTAACAGAAATAAAGTCTTTGTAACTAACAAGCAAACCACTTACTATGATGTCTCCGGACCTGGAAAAGCATAGCCAGAAACGTGTCCTTGGGCCTCAGTAAGAACGAATAGTGTGGTAACTCGAGTGCATTTTGCGCGGTGCTTTAGCAGCAGCGCGCCAAAATTCAAAAAAACTGAATTTTTCAAAGTTTGCCACGCTGTAACTCCTACAGCTTTAGTCTGATTTCAATAAAACGTGCATTTTTGTAATGCTCAGATATTTTTCTATGAAGTCGTTTCTAAAAATTTTAAATTTCGATTTTTTAAATTTTTTTTGAAAAATTAATAAAATGTCTTACTTTTCAGACCTAATTTTAATGCAGATTTTTTGAAAAAAAAAATTAAAATTCGAATTTAAAAATTTCCAGAAATTAGTTTTTAGATAAAATCTTGAGAATCACAAAACTGCAAGTTTTATTCAATTCGCACACAAACTGTAGTAGTTAAAGCGTGGCAAACTTTGAAAAATTCAGTTTTTTTGAATTTTGGAGGGCTGCTGCTGAAGCACCGCGCAAAATGCACTCGAGTTATCGCACTATTCGTTCTTACTGAGGCCCAAGGAAACGTTTCTGGCTATGCTTTTCCAGATCCCGAGACATCATATAGTAAGTGGCTTGCTTGTAAGTTCCTTTTTCAATTTTAGAGTTTTCTTATTCTTTATTATTCTGAAAACATTTTAAAATGCTTTTTTTAAACAAAAAATGTTTTTCTTCTGACAAATATTGCTGTTTTAGATGCTCTTTATACAAAGTCGCATATTTAAAAAAATCTTTTTTATATTTTTAAAATCGCAAAAATTCCTTTTTAAAGTATATTGTAAACAATTAAAAACTACCATTTTTAACAAAATCGGTTAGAAAATGTAGCCAACAAACACAGTTGGAAATTGGAAACTAAAATGTAAGCTTAAATATGGAATTCATTTATTTATCATTAGCAATTTATATCTTTGAAACTTCCCGAACTTCCGTTAACAAATCAAAAAGCCCATTCTAAAATATTTATGATCTACGCTACTCTGCTATCTTTACACTCTTTTCAGAAAAAAATTGTTTGTGTATAGTTTTAATTTGCCCGATTGTGACTCTTCCGTCTTCAGATTTTCTTGCGGTCCTCAAGTACGAATTTATCTTTTACAAGAAAAAATATTTTTAATTTTAAATTCCAAAAATGCATAAACCACGTTTTACGTCATGTTCTGGAAATCACAAATAATTATATATTACTTTAGAAATCAGGCAAACAGTGTAGGAGCTACAAAATGGTAAAATTTCGAAACAATCATTTTCTGATCAACTAATTAGGGCAGCTGCTTCATTTACGTTATCAAATTCTTACTTTCAAAATTCCAACCTAGAAATCGAAATGCCAATATATGTTTTAGTTTTTTAGTTGCTATCTTCAAAACAAAATATGTTGAGCCGACTAGATGCGGGTAGTTCTATACCTTAAGATAGTGTCATTCTTAACCTAACGCTTCAAATTTCTTAATGCATATTGTACAAAGCTACAATTGCAAGGCTATTGCAATTGTGCAACAGTGACTTAATAAAGTTTTCTCTCTCTTATGTACACATTCTAATCATATTGCTGCGTTTTCATTGTGCTTGTTCAATTTAAGGAAAGATTTTGCGAAAGAAAATCTTTGCAGTGCTTAGGAATCGTTCGTCCTAAATGACGTACTTATAAAAAAAAGGCAAATTTGTTATTCCCTGCCTCTATTAAGTTTACTACTTGTACATTTAAGAGTCAAACTTATTTGAACCTAAATGACACAAGCCATCCTTTATCCCCTACATCTAAATTTTATTAATGGATTTATAAACACACCGTTGCTGGCTATATAATAAGCATTAAAACTTCAGCGATGTCCTTGAATTACCAGAGGAAGCTATAACAATCTCCGTGTACTACCTAATGAAACGTAAACGTTGCTTTAGGTAAATCAACGATATGCTTGTACTATTTAGTTAATTGTGCACTATTAAAAGCAACGCAAACAATGTATTTGTTAACACATGAAAAATTAATTATTACCGGTAGTAAACCCTTAAAATAAATTTGAGCGAATTACAAAATGAGACAGGTCCTTTGGATCTGTGATATTTAAAAATTACCTGATTTTTGTGAGTGGCTGGTTTTGAAATTGGCAGGTAACATGTGAAACTAGTTTCTTGTAAGTTCCAGTTAAACAGCTCTGAAGAGTAAACACCAAACGTTGAAACCCTAAAAGTTACTTACCATTTAGCAAAATATAAAATCGCTTTAAAGCATATGACAGACACAAGCTAAATTGTTGAATTAATTATATGCCTTGGGTAAACCCAATAATTAGAGATATTTGATTAGATAAAAGTAGAACTTTAAACCCGACTGATATGTTTTTGAATATCCTAATTCAAACAATTAATTAGTAATTATTCCAAGCTTCACATCAATTACATCATTGTAGCAGCTTCTGCGCGGTAAATTTAAAAAATAATAAATATTTTGAATGAGGCAATTGTGAAATTTACCGCGCAGTAGCTGCTACAATGTTTATCGTGTTTCAATAAAATTTGAAATCCTGCATCTTTGAGCAATTCTCAAGGATAAAATTCTAGGATTTTGTAAAATTTTGAATTTTTTTAAAAATGTTATTTTTGAGTTTTTGAGAAATAATCTTTCTTTAATATCCAATGTTTTTTAAAAAACCTAATTTAATAATTTATTGGGCAAAATACAAAAAACCAGAGTGTTTCGGTATGTATAAAGGTGTTAAAAACTTTTATGAGTTCTGAAATAAGGAAGTAAAACTATTTAACTAAATAGAGCATGATTGAGTATACACGCCATATTAAAATATTTGAGTAAACATTTCTGGCTCTAGACATACTTGAGCAAATTAAACACAACTTTATCACTGTCTCCGCTGCTATACCTTAGTTCATATAAGAAATACTTTAATGAGTTTTGAAATACTTTCAAATTTTTTTAATCCCCCTAATATGGCCGATATTTTATGAAAATACCCTTTTGTGTAATTACCTCTTAACGTTTTCTTCACAAACATCACGAAATAGCTGGACTCATTTCATTTTAAGAAACAAAAAAGCCCAATATATGTGCATAAATAATTAAGATTGTATATGTATACAAATTGTTTCAAAATGCATTACGTATATAATAGATTTGTTTTGAAAACCTAAATTCATTGTAAATTTTGAGTGGAAATAAATTCTTGAAAAGTAAAAAACCAATGGTTTCACAGAAATAACGTTGACAGCACTGGTCCTAAAAGTAATCGATGGTGAAATTTTGTATGTCACAATGCAAAAGCACTACATGCCTAACATAGATATTTAAGCGATGCTCAAGAGGGTAGGTGGGTTGGGTTCAAAAACTTGATTAAGTTAAGTGGCGTCCTTGGTGTCAGGCCCCTAATTTGGGACAACCAAGTTACTTCAGTTTCTCATGATGTACGCACAATTGACAGTAAAGTTAAACCTGCGATCGTAAAGAAAGTATAGATGCATGTTTTTCTGTAAAAAAACGATTTGTGTAAATCAATGTTGAAATGTATGGTCATGTGATATTAGAATGCAGCTTGTTAAATAATTCTTTTTGGATTCCTAATAAAGTCAATTGCACTTATTTATTTTAATTCTGAATATCTGGTCGAACCTTGATTATTAAGTTATGAAATCTGGGAATGGAGCGTATAGGTCCCTACTTACATAACCTACAAAATGAATACACATCTCAGGAAAAGGAAAAAAGACTATCTACGATTGAATACAGTAGTTTTGCAGTAAAAGCAAAAATATGGCCATATCAACTGTCCTTTTAAAGCAGGTATTCATATTTGCATTTAGTACACAATGATTATGAATTCTAGACATGTTTAGCTTTTTGCTGATATACTGCCATTTGACTTGGTATGCGGGGCTCACCAAACAAGTTTCTGTCTTACAACATTTTAGTATGACAAGGCGCCTTCTCATCTTTCCTCGCAATCTTCTTTATATAACATAATAATATTATATTCATTGAGCCTAATGTTACACATATATTGAGTCAATGCCAGGTGCAGAATTCAAGTTTATAAATAAGCAGATTTTACAGCTTAGGTGTTGAGCTGTTTAGTCAGAGTCGGTGGGCCTCTGCAGAGTAAAGCAGAACTAGATTTTATAATAGTATTCAAAACAGGTATCTTTTTATCTAATATGTATGTTTATTGGTTTTTATGAGCGATCGTATTTAATTTCTTAGTAAATGACGTCATTGTTGGGGATACCAAACATCATACCGTCCCCCAATTTCACGGAATAATTTTTTTTCTTGGTTTGCCTTTTTATTAACTTATATTTCTTCGTAATTCTATCATAAGCACAGCATACATACGTAGACTCGTAGATGCATCGATGCATGGTCACTATACACACTACTTTTTTAGTCGTTGTGCCAGTCTTACGTCTTGTCTTCACTGAAAATGACTCGGTTAATATTTTTCAACTAACACTATGTGCCAAACTAGAATTAAATTTTACATTTCTATTTCAATTTTGTATACTGTAATAATTTTCCAATTTTTTATTGATAGGTATTACATTACAACACAAATGTCGCTACCTCTAATCACAGTGCACAATTTTATTCTAAAAAATGAATTCAAATTGTATAGAGTTTGCCTCAAAAAGTAAAATTATAATCATAGTGTTTTCAAAACTTTTATCACTTCTCTCATTTTATTACCTGTTACAACCTGTAAACAGCGTTTCTCTACACGTACAATCAGAACACCACACCACTAAAATTACCGGTGGACACGCTGCTCACCCCAATGAATTTCCATTCCAAATGCTTATTCTGAATGAAACAACAGGACTTCGATGCGGAGGTTCAATTCTGAACGAATACTTTATTTTGACAGCGGCTCACTGCTTCTCTGACTACAAAGATGTATACAAATCCTGGACGATCGTCGCTGGGGACCACGACTGGAAAAAAGAGGAAGGGACCGAACAAAGACGTCGCATAGAAGACTTGGCCATCCATGAAAGTTATATTCCTATTTCTGAGGTAAATGATCTTTCCATCGTTAAACTAGATGAACCGTTGTATTTTTCAGAGGCAGTGCAGCCAATTCTGTTACCCCCAGCAGAAAACTATGAAGCGGGGGATGATGCTGTTGTAACGGGTTGGGGCCAAGTGCGATTCGATGGAAATAATCCGCTGGTTCTGCAAAAAGTGAGGGTGCCGATAGTTGACAGGGAGACTTGTAGGAAAGCATACGAGAAGGAGCAAGTTCTGGTCTCTCCATTTATGATTTGTGCGGGTGACATAGTTGAAGGTGGCGTGGATGCTTGCCAAGGAGATTCCGGTGGACCACTCAGCGTCAAGCTTAGCAATGGTTCATTTACGTTGATTGGCGTTGTCTCCTTTGGAATTGAGTGCGGACGGGCAGAATACCCGGGTGTCTACATGCGAGTTTCTAAATATATCAACTGGATTAATACAACGTGCAGTAGCCTTGGTGTGTTTTTGTTTGCGAATATTTTTAACTCGTATACATTTTTTAGTGTTTTTTTTTTGTAGCATTTTTTTGAATAATTTGAAAATATTCTTGTTGATGCCTAATCGCCCGTTTAGAAATTCCTACTGAGCATAACCTGAGTTGCGATCCAAACCCATGTTTAAACGGTGGGAAATGTACAATTAGGAGGAATGAAAGGCATTGTAAGTGCTCATCAGAATTTATTGGAAATAAATGTGAAGGTAATTCAAAAACATTTGAAAAAATTATATTGCCTACTTTTTAGCTACATAGTAAGTATGTAGATACACCACACCACACCGCTAAAGCTTAATGCCCCGGCCCTGGGCAGGACGAAGGAATTGTATTTAGATAGCCATTTTTTTCCATACATAAACTACCGACTTTAGTGTATTAGTTTTCTTTGGTTGCATATTTACATGCTTTAGAATAGTGCAAAATGTTTTATTTACATGTTATTTTGAAAAGTGTTTAAATTTATGAATTGCATGGGTTTGGAAATTCAAATTGTTGTATTTACATAATTTTTTGAAAGTACAAAACGTTTTACGTACATGTTTAAAAAAAAATCAATATGTTCTATTAATGTTTCTTTCAAAAGTTCAAAATTTACTATTTATACACGTTTTTTTAAAAGTGTAATTTTTTTTTATTTGTATGCGTTTTAGCAGTCAAAATTTTGTATTAAAATGTTTTTGAAAAGTGTTAGATTTTTTATTATTTTGGTTTTTAGAAATTCCCAATAATGTACATTCGACATATTTTTGAAGAGTGCTAAATGTTTCATTAACTTGTTTTTTAAGTGTTAAATATTTCATTTGCATTGTTTTGAACAGTTAAAATGTTTCATTTAAATGTTTTTAAAAAGCGTTACATTCTTTATTATTTTTGTTTAACAGTCAAAATGTTCTATTAACTATTTCTATATATTTTTACAGTACAAAAAGTTTCATTTATATGTTTTAAAAAATTCAATATTTTCTATCAACATATTTTTGAAAAGTTTAAAAAATGTAATATTTAAATGTTTTTCAAAAAGTGTAACGTTTTTTATTTGTGTTTTTCAAGAGTAAAAATGTTTCATTAAATTTTTTTTGAAAAGGTGTTACATTTTTTTAAATTTTTATGTTTTGGAAAAGTAGACAAACATCTTTACATATTTTTGGAAGGTGCAAAATGTTTCATTTACATGTTTAATGATTTATTTGCATATTTTTTAAAATGTGTAAAATACAATTTCTATAATTTTGAAAAGTCAATATATTCTATTAAAAAATATTTTTTGAAAATTACAAAACGTTTCATGAACTTTTTTGTTGAAATTTGCCTAAACTGGCCTCACTATTCGGCCCTGCGCATAATAATTTTATTTAAAAACTTATAGTATCTTTGGTATTTAATTTAACTACAACTCATACCTGCACCGTTATCAGCCTACTAAATTTCTACCATATTAATTAAATAGAATCTATAACTGCGGCCCATAATTTTTTTTTAAAGGAAAGAACGTGTGCGTATATCCAGGAACTTGTGATTATGTGGTGAGGGGAAATGGAACTACATGTAAATGCCGTAAAGGTTACGTTCAAGAGCCACCAGACAGCGGAAGATGTGAACCCTTGAATTCTTCTCTAATTATTTCAAGCAGCCGCGGAATTGAACAATTGTCCTTAAGTACAAAAGCTGTGCGTTAAAAATAATTTTTTTATACAATAATAATTGCACCCTTTTAAAACACATATTTGATGCCTGAATGAAATGGTTATTATTTTAAATTTAATTTAGTTTACCAAATTGCTGAATCCAACACCGATGGCTAAAGCTGTGGATTTTCTGTATTCGACAAAATCAATTTTTTTTGCTGATGACAATGACAATATATTCACAGCACCGATTCATCATCATAGATCAGCTACAAAAAATGTTCTTGTTAATGATTCAGGTTCACTTATCACAAGTTTAGCTGTGGACTGGATTTATAAATATCTTTATTATACAGATGGGAACAGGGGTCAATTTATTGTGAGCAATTTGAATGGAACCATGAACAAGGTTCTCTTTAATACTGGAGAAACTACAATAACAGCTATCGTTTTGGATCCATTAAATAGGTAAGTTAAATACAAGACCCGTTTTATCTGAAAGAATATCTTTACATACTTAATTGTTACAGCTAATTGCGTAATACATTAAAACAAAAATTATAATACCGCCTTGGGAAGACGCGAAATGGCACATTCGTAATTTAAATTAGAATTAGCAACTACGCAACACTTACCCTTGTGCAAATTAAACCATCACAATCGCAAAAACACTTATCCAATATAATATACAATTCCATTGAATTATAAAATACTGTTTACTGCTTACACTGACAACTATCACATTATTGTAGTAGATTAGCACAGTTAAAATAAATAAGGTGGGACCGAATTAAGTTGAGACCGCGATCAAAAACAGGGACCGAGAAATGGTGGGAACCGAGCTATGTATGTCGGGACCGAGTGTGGTGGTGAGACCGAATCTTCCGGAGCCCATTATTAACCGAACTGATTTTAAAATTGCAAAATATTCAGTTTAAAAAGTTTTTTTAACTTGCGAAACATTCTATCTAAATGTTTTTTAATTTGCAAAATGTTTTATTTACATGTTTTTTTAAATTAGCGAAATGTTTTATTTACATATATTTTTAATTCGCAAAATGTTCTATTTACATGTTTTTCAATTTGTAAATGGTTCTATTTACTTGTTTGTTTAATTTACAAATTTTTCTATTTACATGTTTTTTAATTTGCAAAATGTTTTATTAACATGGTTTTTAATTTGCAAAATGTTCTATTTACGTGCTATTTTAATTTGCAAATTGTTTTATTTACATGGTTTTTAATTTGCAAAATGTTCTATTTACATGGTTTTTTTTTAATCTGCAAACTATTTTATTTACATATTTTTTAAAACGTTTAAAATGTTTAATTTATATATTTTTTAAATATTTGCAAAATGTGAAGTTTACATGTTTCTTAGAATGTAAAAACATTCAATTTTCTTGTTTTTGGAGATGCGTAAAATTTTTCATTTAGTGCCTTTAAGACTGTAATATTTAAACTTTTTTGCAGATAGTGGAATTTATATTTAGTAATTAGCTGAAAATGAGTATCTGGGCTGTTTTGGTTCGTTACATAAGAAGTTGATAAACTTTAATACATGTATTTTAAAAGTTGGATTTACTGGGTGGACTGGAATGATAAAAGAATTGATCGTCGGGGAATGGATGGATCTCAACCGAAAAATATTTTAAACACACATCCTTATAATCCATATGGACTGGCGTTAGATATGACTCAAAATATACTTTACTGTACAATACGAGATAATCCTTCCTCAATATGGGCAATGAATCCGGATGGAACTGACAGAAAACTGGTTTTCCAAGCATCGCAATCCACATTTCCAAATGCTTTTATCCAATCCATCACAATATTTGGGGATAACATGTACTGGAGAGAGTCTTCTACAAAAGCTGTTTACAGAACTAATAAATGTGGTGGGGGCAATGTGACAGCAATACATTCAGATACTGGCTCCGTAAGAATAAAACTAAAATGAGGGATCGTGCATAAATGATGTCACGTGTAGGATCAATGGTTGTACTTTGTACTACGATATTGAAGACATATCCCATGTTAAAGGAACCCATTAATGCAATGGTTATAGCTGACGACAGTAGGGTCATATAGTGATTGAATTGGCCATATTTAGATGACATCATTTATGGATGCCCCCTTGTAGTTTTAATCATTTTCTACTGGAACTTGGCAGATGTATTATCGTATATTTTTAACTGAAGTCACTGCATTATTTAAATTTTTCAGGTGAATTCATACCTGTCTATTCAAATTTATCACTTTTCTAAGCAGCCTGCAGGCCACAGTTATTGTGAAAATCGAATTGGTGGTCAATGTTCCCATTTTTGCTTTCGTAGCCCATCTAATGGAACTGAAATTGGAAACCCGTTTGCGAATAGCGTGGGAACTACATGTGATTGTCCAGATGGGTTTACCCTTTCCCCCAACAAACACACTTGCAGACAGAGTAGTAGTGATAGTCCTAATCCCAATAGTCTATTCTGGTCCCAGTCTCATAGACGGGTTTCTTCCCAGTCTAACAACAGTAACGGTGTGTTCTCCTCTTCCCAATTTAGTAGTACTTCCTGGTCCGACTCAATTACACAAATTTTCGGGTCAGACGAGACTGGACCGTTTGGATGAATATTTTGAAAATACATGATTCACTTGCTTAAAGTCAAAACCACACATATAATTAGGTTTACAATTAGACTTAGTAAAAATTATTACTACTTATACAAAAGAATAAAAAAATTTTAAAAGAGGTCCTTGGATAGTTTTCCATTGGCACAATACTATTAACCAACACTACTTCAAAAACATTCGTTCGTAGAAACAACAGCAAATAAATTTTAATTCAATAAAATAATTTTATTACATTAAAAATCATTACAATGATAACAGCTTGCTCCTTTAGCTGAGTATTGGAAGCATACATGTGTAGTATATTACATACGAAAAACCAGGTATTACCTTTAATTAACT
>JAQFZE010005000.1:0-10671 GCA_034695245.1 Dicyrtomina saundersi | reverse complement strand
ATTCCATCCACCACTGACTGTTGCTGTGACGATGTTGTCATAGACACAGTTCACATAAATCAACAATGACCAGGATTTACGATTAGTTGAATTTTATAGTAAGATAATTATGAAAAATTTACAAAAGCATGTACACTTTTATCAAATTAAATTAAATATTTTATAAAAATTTATATCAAAACGGGGATATATTTTAAAAGCTGATAATAAATTAACATTAAATACTTAAAGTACAAAAAAATTCAAAGCAATGATGTTGAAAGTTTTAAAAAAACTATTGAAACGTCTAAATTTAAAAGGCGTGTTTTAGGCTAATTTTATTTACCTTAGTACTGTAATAGAAGCTATACCTGCAGAAACAACAGATTTTGATAAAACATTAGGTAGGCTTCGAGATCTAATAAAATATTAAATTCAAGAAGATAATAAATAGAATATTAAAATACATGCTGTAATCACTTTAAGTGAAAGAAACTTCAGTAAACAAAATATTTTGATTATTGATTTCATTGCACGTAATAAACAGCAACAAAGAACTGGTTTGCAGAATAAAATTACTTTAAAAGATTTATTATTTACAGATTTTAATAATAAAAATAATTTAAAAGTAATACAAACATACGAGGGTGTTATGATTCTAGAAGCAAGATTATCCGAACAAATTAACACTAATATGTATAATATTTCCAAATTCATACTGCCTGTGGGTAAACAAAATGCCAGATGTCATGTTAACTTATAAACTTAATTTAAGGATAAAGGAAACTAACAGTTATTTGTAGTTTAAATAAACTAGCATTAAAAAATACTACTTTTACCATAGATATTAGCGATATTTCTATGAATGGTCGGTATAATGCGTTATGCAATTATTTAGGCACTAAAAAATCTGAAGTATTTAAACTTAAAAGAAATGTTCTTACAATTGAGATTACTAATTATTTACCTGTAGTTATTCCGTATTCTACAATAACTGCATTTTTTAATTTTATTTTATTTTGTAGTTAAAATGTGGTATATTGACTGCATCTTATTTTATATTAAGAATTTTTACTTGGGGGCATCAAATGGTAAAATGGTTTTAATTTGTATTTCAACGCACAAAATGAATCGTTTTATCATTGCTTGCGTGATCGGTAGCGTTATCGTTATTTTTACTGTTATAGGTATTGTTAGCGTTAGCGTAATTGTTTTTGTGAGCGTAAGTTGTGATCACGTGTAGCGGCGCAGCAACGACTTATAACACTATATTTTACATGCATATAAACAACATGCATTTTGACCTTTTCTAGCCAAAAAACCTAAATATTTAAAGCATTCTAGGTGAATTTATGTTCTCAAATAATTTCATTTTACCTATGAATGCAGCAACAATCTATGACAAAAAGTATTTTAATTCTAAATATTCATAGATTCTGTATTAAGTTTAGCAGGTTTACTGATAAATGTGTTTAAAATTGAATATCCTCAAATATGAGACGTCACAAATTATGTGTAACTGAACTCTAGTTGGGTATTGTCCATGGGCTAGTGTAGTAACAGCATCATCTAAAATATATCTTTTATCATCAAAATTAGCTAATCGAACTTTTGACTGGTCAATAGTATACATGTCTAATTTGTTTGATCTAAATTGCTTAAAATTTACTTTATCCTGTATTTTTTTATATATTGGTTTTCTATACTTATCAATTTTAAATACATGTACAATATGTCTAGGTGTTCGTTTAGCACGTTTTATAGTTTGTACATCATGATCACATTTCATCAAATATGAAAACATTTTCTAATCCTACAAACTTTGTTACAATATTTTTATTAGTTTGTATTTTAAAACCACTTAGGTTTTTTACTTATAAAAGGTAAGGTGAATATATTACAAATTTATTAATCACTAGTATCATACCACAATATAATATTTTTTCTTTAAACCTTTATAAAAATCATTAGTTTTTCCGTCAAACATTAATTCATCAGTATCAGTTTGAATTATTTTTGCGTTATCACTCTATTTAAACCTCGTTAAGTTACGTTCATATACATATAAACAAACTATTTTTTGAAATTTCTAATACACAAATTCCCAAAGGTTAATACACAAATTCCTAAAGGTACGTAATCTTGGCTAAATATAGTTTTACCATTAAAATTAACTTTAATTACCCATTTTTAAGAATTTTGTCTATCTTCAAAAAAAATTATTTCTTGTCTTTTAAGGAAATTTTAATTGTCATACCATTCCTAGAAGTCCCTGTGCATTTAAAGAAATCTTTTTTTAAATCAGATGTTGTTTTTTTTCGCAATTTTGTATAACTAATAATATAAGGTTTTACCTATGCACTTTGTTTCCATTGAATTGTGCTATGGACTTTATGAGTAGGATATCTGTTACTTTCGAGTTTTAGAAAAGCGTCTAAAATTTAATAAGGGAATACTTCTTCTTGTGTTAAAATTTCTTAAATTTCCGTGTTTTTGTAAAAATTATTTAAGTATTTTTTTGTAAAATTTAATATCTCTAATATTAAACTGGCAGCTTGTTTATCCAATATTGCAGATAAAAATTCAATTAGGTCTTTACATGTAAATTTAATACTTGTGATAGGTACTTTAAAAGATATAAAATAATATTTTGTTCCTGCTTGAGGTAAAATTTCTAATAAACTTTGCTGCATTAAGTTGTTTTACAAAGAAAAAAAAGTCATATAGAGAAAAGTCATATAAAAAAATATTGTAATATTTTAAAAGGTTCCTTTGCAACAACAAGCGTCTATAGCGATATCAATTGTATCATTTTTGCGTAAATAATTATATTTCTAATTACATTTTTTTGGTAGCAAACTAAGATTTGTATAAATTATAAAAAGATGAGACTTTAGGTTGTTAATCTGTTGCCTTAACTTCTGCGGATGTAGGTGGGTGCACAAATTCCTAAATAATGACTTTTAGAATCTGTAATGATGGAGCGTAGCAAATGGAAAAATTATAATTACACCAGTTGACTCGAACCCAAAACCAACAATTCTAGAAAATAATAAATATGATTTATTTTAACTAATAGAAAATGAAGGTATTTTTGATGTAAAGTTTACAGTAGACGTAGGAAATGATACAAGTAGAGCGGATCAGTTTGTAACTCCAATCTGAAACAGAGTTGGAGTAAGAGTCAGGGATTTCAGGATAAGTTGGTCCAATTATATCAAAATGACGGCATGGTCAGACCACAAGGCAAAAATCGAAGTTTCCAAAAATTAAAAGTTATAGTACCACAGACATTGTAGAAACAGTTTCAGTCTACGTGGACTGTACAACCAAAGAAAAGACACCAGCATGAGTTCAAGGATGATGGCAGGAAATGTAAAGAAAGCAGAACTTAACATATTGAAAAGTGAACAAATTAGATCGAACAATAGATTTATTTATAAAATGTAAAGCATGAGGCAAGTAACAACTAAATTACTATTTTTTCTGACATAACTTACAGATATGTGACATCTTTATCAAAGTCAAATGCTTCCTTGTATTACACTAATATTAACATCTAAAACACATTTAATATGAATAATTATTGCTGACATTTCAACTTACAAATTTTGAAGTTAAATAAACGTTAGGGCTAACATTAAAGAACCAAAACTTTAGTTTGATACCAAACAACATTACAAATATGATACTGACTAAGACTAACAAGAGCATAAGCATGAGATTCATGTTTTACTCTAATACTAATTTCTAATCGTTCTAATACGGATTTAAAATCAGTATAATATACTCTTAGTACCCTTACTGTTCTTCTAAAATTCTTAAATTTTAAAATATTAGCTTTTTAATCTTGTTTAGGCATTTAAGGATTGCTTTAATATTTTTGAAATATTTATCACATGCTAAATAATGTGATTTAATGCTTCCGCATCAAGTGTATAGTAAGAACATCTATTAAAAATAAAAATTTGCTTCTCATGTTTTGCTAGTTGTTTTTACACTGATTTTGATAAATAATTAATATAAAAATATTAACTTTTTCCATCTTCATATAATATTAAAATCAAATCAACATGATTTCGATTTCTATTTTTATATGAATAGGTATTATGAATTAAAACCTTTTCACCTTTCAAAATATGAATATTCATTAAAATAATAATAATAATTTATTCATTAAGTCCATTTTGCGTTAGCTTATACAACATTGTTAAGTTTTTACAAAGTAATTATTTACAATTTGATCAAAAAAATCAAAAATATCCTGAGTATAAATATATTAAAGGATATGGTCGGTTATAAATATTTATTGATAAATCAGTTTAACATCTTAAATTGTTCATACCATTTAGAGTTACATAAAATTAAATTCTAGTAAAATTTAAATCATTATCTCAATTAGAACTTTTTACAAAAAACTTTTTTGGGATCTTTTTTATTTCTTTTTAAAGTTTAGGATAAAAAATACAGTATTTGAAGCAGTTTTGGTCCCCCTTTTTAATATTTATTCATGCCTTTTTATTAGATACCTATTTTGGTAATTCTATATAAGATAATTCTTTTGAAGGTTTATATTCTCTAAATTTTAAATCAATTTTATTTATTTTATGTAAACGACAATATGTTTCATTGTTTTGTTTGTTTTCTACATTATTTTTAAGTTAAAGTAGACATTTATTTACTTAATCAATAATATCTTGTTTTTGTAATATTATCTTTATATTAAATCAATATTGCATATCTATATATTCATATTCTTAAGTTGATGGTATTAGTTCATTAAATGTTTCATTCATTACCAATCGTAATTTTATTTTTTATCATTTTTTTCAAATATATCATACAATTCTTTGACAAAATGCATATCTAAAGTAATAATCTTTGAAACATTATTTAATAATCAAAAAAGTGTTGTTTTATATAATGAGCTGTTAAGCTATTGCAATTGTGCAACAGTGACTTAATAAAGTTTTTATACATAACCTAACAAAAGAAATGTGACTTTTAAAGTTTTTTCTGATCTATACATTATAAACCCCTAATTTTTAAATCGAATATAATGTTTTAACCTTTTAATTGTCAATATTTCTTTTCTCTTGTTTTTTTTTAATTTTATATAATTATACTTATATTTTTTAGAATAAAGATATTTACATATATCACAGTATTTTGTCTTAGGAGCAAGAAAATGCTCCCTTTTATTTTGATTATGAGTTCAAGTCCAGCATTTAATAAACATTCAACCACTATAACATCACATATTTTAAAATCATGTTTAGCAACACCATTTTGTATTATATTCACATGTGCGGTAGATTTAATACGATGAGGCTAATTTGTTTTGGATATTTGCTTTCGATAAGTTCTACATTTTAAGATATCCGCTTTTTATTAGAATTTGTTTTGCCAAAAACAACTAACTGACCATATCAATGTTTACAATAATGAACCAAATCTAAATAGGTTTATGTTTTAAACTCAATTTTTAATACTTGAATCTTGCATTGATATGATTGTAATCAAAAATAAAGAACCTAATAAATGACTTATATTACTATATTTGTTTTAAATAAAAATCCAAAATTTAACTATAATCGTTTATATTCTTAAACATTCAGGTCTTCAGTATTTGGTGAAACGAATTGTGGCAAACAATGTCTTGTTATTATATTTAATTACAAAAAAGATATTAGACTACACTTATTTATATTTAGTAGTCAATAGCCTTGAACAGAATACACGTCAAATAATAAATCATTTCATAATGAAACATGTAACTCAATTAATAGTTGTAAAGATGCTCGAATATCCAAAGCAGGATATGTGCAATGGCAAAAAAAAGGCGTACACATGGACATAAAGTCACAGCAAAAAAGATACCTATCCTGTAAAACAGTCATGTACTATTCCTAAATTTTAGCTCAGGAATATACAACAAGCCAAACCTTAGGAAAATATCTCACAAGCGAGGTATATGCGTTGGCAAAACCTGAGCGATTACATATAAAGTTACACAGCAGAAAACCAACCACTTTTAGTAAAATAGTACTATACCAAAATTATAGGTTAGAGATATCCAACATTCTGAGTCAAAGGATGCTCAAATATCCAAAACACGATATTTTCGCAACATAAAATGTAGTTAATACGTAAAATACTCCTAAACTTATTAAAAGCTTGCACATGAATTCCAATTAATCATGTTCAAACCTATCAGTAATAATTCCATGTAATTTGTAAAATAGTTGTGATAATGCTCGAATCTCCAAAGCAAGATATGTGCATTGACAAAATATACGCGTACACATAAATATTAAGTAACAATGCAAAAAAGATACTTATTCTGTAGACGAATTATGTACCATTCCTAAATTGTAGCTTAGATATATCTAACAAACAAAATTCTAGGAAGCGTACATCTCCATAACACGATATGTTTGCAATATAAAAATATAAAAAGCACAGATTTAATGTATCCTAAATTATTTTTGCGATGTTTGGATTCAACAACTCGCCGAAGTTAAAAACAATTTTAAATCCTGAAACTTTCAAATATCGCTTTATAAGTTCTACAGTTTTCAGCTGTTTGTGATGAAATTTGCTTTTTTTAATCTTTAAAGTTTTTTATATTTTATAAAAGTTTAGTTATAAAAATGAAGCTTAAAAAATTAAAATTTTCAAAAATTTTCGAAAACAATTTTGAATTTAAAAATCTTCTGATGCAATGTTTTAGAAAATTGCCTATAAATTGAGAAAACGCAGATTTTATCAAATTTAGATATGAAATGTAGAAGTTTGAGGGCTCTAAAATTTTAAAGTTAGAATGTTTTTAAATTTTAGCGAGTCGCTGAAACCAAGCAACGCAAAATACACTGAAGTTACTCTTAATCTGCGCTATTAAAGCAAATATCAGTTTTAAAAATCAGTATTTGTATTATCTAGGTCAGTCATGTCGCGTCATTCCCATGTTAGTAGTATGCTTATATAAAGTAAAGAATGAAATTTTCTTTCTCCTGGACCACTTACAACTTGCACTTTACTACAATTCCTACTATTTATATATTTAGTTTAAATAGTTATATTTTAGTGATTTTATTTTTTTTATAAATTGCCGTTTACTTTTTAAATTTTTGATTTTCTTTCATAAAGTCTTTTCTATTGTAATTAATTTTAATATGCACATGACATCGTAAAATCAAATAAACAATGCTTTTTGGAATTCGGTTTTGACGTTACAAAGAACTGCAGCCAAATCGTAGCTTGCTTATATAAATTTATTTATTCATGTGATCTTATAATTTCAGTTAGAGTGTATTATTGGCATGTGTAAAGAGTCATTTTAAGAAATTAAAGGCTTCGATGTGCTATAATGGTTTAAGGTTTATACATTGTTATATTCAAATTGTTTCAGGAAAATGAATTCCGCACCAGCTGTTTCTTCAAGTCAACACCTAGGTCAAATTGTAACGTCTAAACCAAAGGGTAAAAGGTGGAAGGACTTCCGACTAAAACTAAACACTTGCACGTGTCCAACGTTTATAACTTTTTAAAGGATTTCCCAACTGGCCTTGTTTTAGATGCTGTTATTAGGCTATTGAAGAATTCAAAGCAATCAACCTATAGGGCACTCCATCATGTTCTAATCCTAGAGGTCCTATCAAAGTACTTGCAAAGATTAATTCGAAAGCCCCTAAAGTAATTCCGTTAAGTCCCTTCAAAGGACTAGCATTGCTGTTAGATGCTAACTTAAGCAAAAGGCAGTACCTAAAAGTTTGAGAAGCAGCCAGTGCGTGTGGTATGTCGGTTTTGCCATCTTATGACAGCTTTAAAGACGCAAAAAAAGAATGTCGCCCTCCAATGGACCAAGTTAGTATAACGGAAATTTCTGCATCTTATAGTCTTCAAAGTCTAGTTGCTTTCACAACTTCTTGAATACGTTATCATCCAAAGTCAAGCCAGAAAAGGAGTTATTTCTAAAAATTTGCGTAACAACGTTTTTGTGTGGAATGGACGGCAGTTCTAGCCATCGCAACTACAAACAGAAATACTCTGAACATGGAAGTTCTAAAGCTCATGATGATTCTTTGATATTTCCAACAACTATGATCCCTTTGCACCTACAGAGTACATTACAGGATGTCTATTAGAATAACATGACACCGCAGTCAGTTCAATTTTGCCGTCCTATTAAAATTTAATTTGCCAAGGAAAGTCATTAGTTAATAATGAATGAAAAACAGTCTTTGAAAAATCAGATTGGGAATTTGAAGCCTCTCAATTTAAAACTTAGAAACGGCCATTCATTGAAAATTACTTTTAAGTTTTATTTGTCCATTATTGACGGTAAAGTATTGTCTGCCTTTACAGATATCAAGTCGAGACAATTATGCCCAATCTGTAAAGCAACGCCAAATGACTTTAACAAAAAGTAAAACTTAGGCACTGCCGAGTTTAGCCCAAAGAATGGTCGTTGATGTATGGCATATCGCCTCTTCATTGCTACATTAGAGCGATAGAGTGGATGATTCATCTTGCTTACAAACTAAGGATTCAAAAATAGCAGGCCAGAAGCAAAGAAGAGAAGGAAATTTTTAAGGCACGCAAGCTAGAAATTCAGGAATTGCTCTGGCGGCAGATGGGAATACGTGTAGATTTCCCTAATGCCTGTGGTGGAGGTACAAGCAATGATGGGAATACTGCGCGTCGAGCATTCCAGAACTACGAACAGTTCTCAGAAATCTTGTGTGTGAATGTTAAAATTGTGCAAATGCTACGTAATGTCCTTGTTTCATTGAACTGTCAACTCCCTATTAATTCTAAGAAATTTAAATTGTACTGCAATCAGCTTTATTCAAAATACTTGCAGAATTATAGCTGGTGCAAGCTTCCTGCCAGTATTCACAAGGTGTTAGTTCATGGCTGCGAAATTATCAGATCTAGTTCTCTCCCACTGGGCATGCTAGGCGGGGAAGGTGCAGAGGCACGCGATAAAATCTACAAGTCCGATCAAAACTTACATGCACGAAAAAACAGTAGAATCAACATCATGTTTGACGTTTATTTTAGAGCAATCGACTGCAGCGACCCAATTTTATCTTCATTGTCTCTAAAATCAAAAATGAAATCTAAATCCAAGCGTGAAACTTTGCCACACGACGTAGTGCAACTTCTGCAAGTTCCAAAGTTTGCTGGCTTGATCAACATCGATGATGCTGATTTTGAATGCGTTGATTTCAGTGTTGTAAGTATTTTGGATAAAATAGTTCACCAAAATGAAGATGATCTTCTGGACTAAGCTAGTTGGATTAGAAAATCTATATTAAATATTGTAAGCTTTATCTATAAACCTTAAAAAAGTATAAAAAAGTTGTTTTTAGTGATACCACAAACTGATATAAGCGTATTTATGCAATATGTTAGAGGTATTATTAACTTTACGATATGTAGTAGTATGAGGTATTTGCGTTTGTTGTACGTTATTACGCTACAACATAGGTTATTATAAGGTAATTGCGTTTACAACAATAATTTAATACAAGTAGTATGCTCCATGAATGTAAAGGTGATTTAAATTATCAGATTATATCATGCTAATTTTAACTTCACTGTCATTTCATGTAGGTGTTCTAATTGCGTTCGTTTAATAAATTTAATAAATGGGGTTTGAAAGCATTACAGTCTTGTAAACATTGCTTATTCACATTAAATGAATTCTATGATTTACGATAATAGTTAAGCACGCTAAAAGCAATACAAAATTTAAGCAACGGTAGAATTCAGAAGTTTATTTTTCAATTTGAACTAACAATGAGGCATTTAGGTAGTATCATTGCCTATATCGAGTTGTGATTACTTGTATTTCATAAAATAAAATAAACAATCCATTAAGTTTCTATATTTTCAGTTATATGTTTGTTTTGCACTTTCCGGTGATGCCACGAGAGACGCTTGGCAAACATAAACGAGGAAGAGAAAGACTTTTGCGTCTCTCTGCATCACCAGTCTGTCATCGTTTATATTGGGGCGGCTTTTTCTCGTTTATCGTTGCATTTAAATTGGTTTAACATGTATTAATATTTATTTTTTGTTGCATATTGTGTTCTAAATTGCATTACTCTAATACTAATACTAAAAATGAAATGTATAAAATTATCGTTTTTTATGATGACAACTGTAATATTTTTCGTGGGACCTACAGCAGCTGCATGCAATTCTTTGTTTTAGTTAATTATTATATATATATATTAATATATTATTATTATATATACATTGTTATTTGCATTAAATTGGACTAAATGTATTGAGTTTAATTGTATTTATTTGCAGTAAATTGTCACTATTAATACTTATGTTTTTAACCAACAGATGATTGTGCTTTTATTTAAGAATAATGCAATACCTTTTAGATGAATATTAGGTAATTTTACTAATCGTGTAACTACTAATTAACAACAACCCCCTATAATTAATTATCGTCATTAGTCACTAGCACTTATTTCAATAATTAAAGTGACTTAAATTCCAGTAATTGCATTTCCTAAACTTTAGAAGGTCAAAATTAGCAAATACTAAGTTTTTGTATTCTGGTAATTGGTCTGGCAATTCATAGCTGGGCGCACTCAACGAGTGGAGTGCAGCACTCCGCTCTAAAACTGCACTCCGCTCCGCTCCACTTAGTGAGCGGAGTGCAAG
>JAQFZE010004999.1:0-10671 GCA_034695245.1 Dicyrtomina saundersi | reverse complement strand
GAATATTTTTGTAGATAGTTGATACTGTTTTTAGCTAAAAATGGATATGGGTCATTTTGGTTCTTCACAGACGATATGCTTCATATGTATGAATATCAACACCAATACATGCACGTCGTCATACTTTACAATGTCAAATAAAATATATTTAAACTCTCATTATGGAATCTCTTATTGTTTGAACCCACGATCCGATCAGCCAGTTTAGTTCCTTTCGATTAACTTTTAAAAATTCTAGACCTACTGACTGAGAGCGCCTTAGCTTATTGTAAGCCCTTAGTATTAGCGTCTGATGCCTGGGATTTCTGAATGGACACTAATGAATAATAAACAAGGTAGTGTTTTAAAATCTCGCACTGTCATAGTTATTCAAATTCTGCTGGACTCTTGGTCGTGGTGCTGGAAGCAAAAATAAGCGATGCTTATTAAACTTTAATACCGCAGCTTTCAATTTATTTTATTTTAGTAGTAAAATCTTGGGCTGGGCATAACTCAAACACTATTCTAGTTCTTTTTAGAGTAACCGCATCCGGTGGGACAGGTTTAAAATAATGTGTTTCATCTAAACTTGTACGTAATAGATGTCAAGAACTTACTTTTGCTTCTGCACGTAAAATCGCCTGATTTTTCACAAATGATGGCGAACAGAGATAAAGAGGTAGACGACATCGTGGAGGTGTCATATTAACAATCATGACCTGATATCTCCTCGAAATGTCAATAACATTTTTAATACATGACTCTCCGCACAGAAAAAAAAACAATTTTCATGACTCATTATCATTCAGTGCATCACCACCACCTAGGCCTAAACAGGTCCATAATATGCGCTACCATTCCCTAAACCTCCCTATTATTAAATCTTACGCACACCTACCGCTGCTGACATTCCTCATTAAGTCAAGTAGTAAAAAGTTATAAGGATTTGAATGAATTGAGGCGCGAAAAAATCCCTTTGGAATGTACATTGTGTAGTAAAACTTTCGAATTTTGAAATTATAAATCTACACAATATGACAAGAAGGCTTTTCCTTATTTCAATTTCAATGCACGCATTAATATCAAATTCCAATTTTCCAATAGCTCAATACTTTGTGTGTAATATTTCAATTTTTGTATTACCATAAACGTAGGTACCTACATTAACTTTAAATGGGCCTCTTTAATTTCGACTATTAACGATTAATTGATAATCTCCCCATTTAATAATTGAATAATTTTGAAATTTGGTAAATTTGTTTGGTAAAGTATAAACCGCAATCCCCCCCAAAAAAAATAACCAGTATTTAATCTTGCGGCTAGGAAAATACATGGTTCCTACTTCCTAATGTATACCCATGGAGACTAAGATAAAAAAATTGAAAGGTTGACTGTAAAAATGATAAAATATGATAATTTCATAAAGAATAAATAGAATGAGGGAGTACAGCACGTCAAGTGAAGAATGAAACTACTTCGTACTTCGTCGTATTTATTTTATACCTGAAGAAGCGAAACTGACGTGGACGTGTGTAGCGTTACCTCAATGACCGACATTGAGACCCATACACATTTCATTGTGTTGTCGCTGTCTGGCTATATAGTACTGGTGTTGTTGGTCCTGGCCTATACCAGACTTACTTTAAGACTGTTGTGGTTGTTGTTGTTGTGCTTTTTACCATAAGTAGTATTCTATATAGCAGGATAAAAGTGGACAACGCAGCTATAGCAAAAGCAGTGTGTGACTTCTTGTGGGAGAGTTATCTGATTTGTATTCTGATTCTAACTTGGAAGATTCGTAGGTCTATTATTATTGTGATTATTATTCCAAGTCATTGTATAGGTAATGTTCGTGGACAGGTGAAGTGAAGGTAGCCAGTCCACCACCACCAATCCATTAATTTAACAACTAGTCTTACTCTTTTTCTTACCTTAAGTCTAGCTTCAAGCTCTTAACACTAAACACCACATACTAGATACCAGATCCAAGTCGATCGTCGTCTATTTGACACTGTAATTTAAGTATAGGTATAATGCCAAAAAAATAAGGGGAGCCTTATTAAGATACCTGTCCTGTATAATACGCGCTCCTTATACTACTCATCCTAATATCCTATCATACATTTATTACAATGATAAAGCGTCACATACTGCTCTGATATTAGGATAGTAAAAGTGCAGCTTTTATATTTATAGGTCTACACGCAGCCACTCATGGTACCTACATACATATACAAACAGGAGGAAAGCAAAATTAGTATACTGTCCTGCACCAGAAAGCACACTGGGAATAGAAGCTATACACATACCTATATGTGCATTTTTGTAGTAGTTGAAGAAACATGGACGAGACTTTGTGAAATTAGAAAAAAACGCATTTAAGCATGTAGGTAAGTATAGAGTAATTATACACATAGTTTGTTACAATATTTTTGCACTTAAAACTAGAGGCTACAGACATAAAGTGAAGGCATGCACGATAATTATTATTTACAGTACATGCCTTCATAGATGCTTATAGCAGTGTAAACTTGCATATATCTATATAGACTCAGGAGAGGGAAATGCTGAGCCTGAAGACGAAACAATAATTACAGTAAGGTTTATTTAGGTATTAGTATTAATAATATACAGAGTATATGTACAGAGCCAAAGTCAGATTTGTACACACCTACGGTCTACCTTTACTTATTACAGTTCTATCAGTCCACTGAGTACAGTAGAAGACATAGGGACATTCTCCAAAACTTCCACTTGTAACTCTCACATTCATCGTAATAAGAAACTCACTTGGGACAGGCTAGTGAGAGAAATGCATGTATACAACAACGTACAAGGCTCATGTTATATATAGGGAGTACATTATAGCAAAAGTATTGTTGGTCTTATGGTGGTGGGCAGAAGGGATGTTACTGTTGAAGTCTTCAAGCCTAGGCCTAGATCTCCAACAACTCCAACAACACGAGCGAACGAGGGGTTTCCAAGGGTTTTTTTTCCTCCACCACCGTCAAAACCGTCCTATTCAATAGCATTAGAACTCTTGACGAAGCTCTGGGTCTGGGGTAGTGGCAGAAGTAGAAGACGAAGAAGAAGTGGTAGTAGTTGGCAGACGGAGTAGTTGTAGTAGCTATATTGCTGTTTTGTACCGCCAAGACAAGTCAACCTAAGAATTTCTGCTCGCGCTAGAGAGACAGTGAGTGAGAGAGAGAAGTAGTAAGTAGTAAGTGTGGTCGTAGAAAGGGGTCAATCGTCGAGTGAAATCCGTCTGTGGTACACATACTCATCTCAAAATCCATCCATCCATCCATTGAGAGTATTCCGTAGCCGTACGGAGTCAGTCCTAGTTCGTATGCACACTCAAGTGTAGCACACTCAAAACCTACTCCAATGTGTTGTCAATAATAAAACGAAGAAAAACGAGTCATCAATTTAAAACTCCTGTTCTGTGCTGTTCAATTTTTTAAACTGATTTTAATACCCAGCCCCAAATACAAAATAAAACACAAAGTATTATCAGGCATGTGGCTCTGAATTCAAAAAATAAAAAATACGTACATTTAATTTCTCAACAGTATCTACTACTACAAACACTTGAAAGTTTTTTAAAAGTTTTTTTATTTTTTACCTACACAAGCCCAAAGTAATTTTATAAATTGGGTTTTTACGGGCAGAGTCAGTGCGTTGAAGATTTGTACTCACTCAGAAAAAGCGGTTCCGGCTCCAGTTTCCGGAATACTACAAGGCTCAAACTTGAAACGGAACGAATGAAAGTTGGGAGAGCACGTGAGGGGAAATTGTAGCAAGGAAAAACCTTTTATGGTACGTACCTATAGGACGGTCTCCATACCATAACCAGAGCACAGTGTGAAAAACAGTAAATAAAAGCAAGAGTACAGTAATGACTCCATTCCCGTCCTGAGACCGTAACGGTATGTTCAGGACAATACAAGAATAACAATAACACACACAGCAACTGCTCGCTAAACGCAAACCGAACACTTTTGTGGACTAAAATATTCATTGATTCAAATGTAAATGACTCATGACACGCTTTTAGAGTGTTATTCCTCTACTTATATTGTGTCCTAACAAGCTAAAGGGCGAGACATGTGACGACAGGTATTTAATTAAAAACCCTGTGTTTGTCTTACATATTTAATTGGAACAGAGATTCTGTAGAGGACTGAGAAAGAAGTGACAACTTACAGTAGAATAATTAAATTGTGAAGTGAAATTGAAAATTATCATTCCGTTAAACATGAATGACACTGTTTATTTAAATTTAGTTGGGAAAACAAAAAGAATTCTTGTACATTGAGAGAAACAAGAGAGAAGAACATTTTTCCTTATATGAATATTTTTTTGGGTCTCTCTTCTTCTCCCTTTGCTCCTTGTGCGGCATAGTGATCAGTTTCAGTTTCCATCTCCACCAAAAGTTGGAATCGGAATCCTCTCTTCTCTCTCCCCCTTCGGCATCCCCGGGTGTTTTTTATTAGTGCTGTAAAATTTGTGACCCGCGAGAAAATTTTCCGTTTTTCTTAGGTGTCAACTCCTGACTTTTAAAACTGTTTAAAAAAATAAATTGGAAACATGTTCTGTAAGAATTCCACCCTTCTTCACCTCTTCGCTCTGGGTAAGCCAACAAGTTTACTTACTCACTTTGGAACTCCGACTTTTTTTTTCGTGGTGGCTTTGACTCTGGTTTGTAGCCCTATATGTATACTCTGCTAATAATCTCATGCCTTAACATAGACCGATACCGACACCGACACCGACATACCGGTGGATAGAATATACATGTAGAAATACTGATTTGATGCATAATTATAGTATATTTTTTTTAAGTAGTACAAACTACAAAGGGCATCTTAGTTATACTATACATATAAATATCGGGATCGGCAATATGCCTTTCTTGACATATTGGATTTGGAAATAATGATGGTAGATATGTTTCTATCTCTATAGATAGCTCTCTCATCATACGTATGATACGCGGACATTATTTATGTGCACACTTGAGGAAGGTATCAGGTTTTGAAATAGCAAAATAAAAGCCATCTAAAGCTAAACATTGGGAATGTGATGGAATTTTATGGAACTGTAAGAAGTGAGATAAGTATTGACAGCCGTGTAATGTATGTTTATCTACTTTATTTCTTTCTGGAAGGCTGTCATCATAAAAACGTTTCTACTACACATTCTTTTTCCCTAGACGGTCTTTGTACCAAAACCAAAGGACTACTTGCCGTGTCTCAGTCAGTCCTTCTGACTGGCATGGTCCTGGTCCTGGTCCTGGTACTGGTAATGCTAATACAAATATGTTGATGTCATTTTCTTTTTCATAGCTTGGCTTATGAGATTAGAAGGAGTGAGGGAGCGATTTTCAATTTTTTTTTATTCCCACTTAATTTTCATTATTTTTTCCATAAGCCCTTTTTGTAACCTTATATATTCCCGGCCAATAATTCCCCCTCCTTCACTCCTGCCAAAAATAAATAATGACTTTGAATATTTTCAAAATTCATAAGGTTGAAGGTGGAAACAATGTAGGGATAATTGTAACTTTTTTTAGACAGAATTTACCTAACCCTCTATAGTCTATAATTATAATTATGGCTTTGGCTGGCTATTGTAATTACATGGTTGATGTTAACTTATTAGCCTCTTCACATCGACACGTCCGTCGCTGAGGGAACCTAATAATTAAATTGAAATTATTATAGGTGTAGGTGACATAAAGCTGGAGCCGAATCTGACTCTAAAGTGCATTCATTATTATACTGTATCTCCGTATTTAATTTTCCCCTCGTATAATATGCAGCTCATATGGGTTATGGATCTGCATACAAATGTGCGATGTACATAGTCTAAAAAAAATGGAAAGGGTTTGGATTTTAGATTTTGGATGTATAGCTACCATTAGTGTCAGGAGATATGTTGCATCTCATTGAGAATATATATAAATACCATACATATTCGTACACACACTCACCAAAAAAAATCTGCCCATCTATTTTTTACACTCGACCGCGACAGCAGCTTGAAGGGATAGAATTGAATATTTGAGATTGCATTTGCAATCCCAATCATTTTGTATTTAGTATATTTTGTATTGAAAACTTTGAAGTCACAAAACGTCACTTGAATTTTAATCAGCATGAGGAGGAGAGCATATAAAAAAAAATTCCAAGTAATAACAAGCGTTGTTGTTGGAAGGGAAGACAAGTGGACAAGACACATAGACAGAAGACATGACGCTCCTCTCGTCGCTTTTAATGTAGTAATGGTCCTAATTAGAAATTAATTACGTATGCATTGAATTCAATAACTTAGTCCATGACAGGCTACAAGTACCCCTAGTATGCTGTACCAGTACCAGGCCCTGTTTTGTTTCACTACTTGTAATTCCTACCTACCTGTACATGTCTTACAATATGCGGGAGGGTTTACAATGATATACTAACCACTGTACTCGACGCTCTTTTACGCTCTTGAGTACCTTTAGATTTGGGATAATACTTTTGAAACGTGAGATGTGTGATTATTACAATGATCTGACCATGTCTCCCTATAGACTGACTCTGACTATATACAAGTGTCCGTGTAACATGTGTACTCACATTTACGCACACACATTTTTTTTTCATTCATAAACACTTTATATGGAGTCCGTAGCCTGTCCTCTATATTGTGCGTAAGCCGTAAAATGTAAAGGTAAATGACTGAAGGATTAAATGCAACAAGTCAAAGCAAAAGAGCTTCAAAATACAGGATACAGACATGGACATTAAGGGAGCGAGATACGGAAAATATTAGGAATGAGTATTATGCAGAATTTGAATAGTAGGTAGGTAGGTACTTGTACAAAGATTTCATCTAATTTTATTTATATTTACATTTTGCGAGGGGATGTGACGTGATGCGAACAATACATGGACTCATTCAACCATGTAGTTTGTTGAAAGAAAACATTTTAAATATCCCTACAACAATACCAAAAGTATTTCCCTCTCTATTTCTTTTACCTTTCAGTCAGAGTCGGATTCCACACAGACAGTAGGCAAACAAGATACTATTACAGTATATAGTAGTGTAGTCGGAACTACTACGGAGTGCCAGGAAATTTCTCCCTTTTTAACACATTAAACGGATTTTAAATTGAGATTTACCAAACTATTTACTATACAATGTCTGTGTGACAATTGGCAATCATTATCATTACCATAGTTAAAAATGGGTGTGATTTTTTTTGGACAACAATTCAATTCTTTTATTTATTTTACTTTGTATAAATAGTAAATAATAAAAATACGAGCGATTGTAGCCGTAGGAAGGAGTAGTGAGAGCGGTAGCTTCTGTAGTATCTGTAAGTAGTAGCAGTAGCAATAGCCCTACCTACCTGTATTGTCGCATAGTTCCAAGAACGTGGCGTCAATTGCACACGACTGCTCTTGCCTTGGTAACACGACCAAGCACGAAAATGAAATTTCCAAGTCAATTTCGATTTCAATCGCTATAGTAGTTTCTACTTTATGCGTGTACATGCGGGACAATAATATTATATCGTAGTAGTAGATAAAAACGCATGAGAATAATGTGCTACAGGTAGGGTAATTACCTACGTGTACCGACATACATACTACGGGAATAGTGTGCTAAAACTTTTTTCGCCAAACAATTTGGTGGTATATAGTTTAGTGCTAGTTAATGTATCTAGTAAAATGGTGGTTTTATTTCTGTATATTTTCCTCGTTTAAAAAAAAAGACGAACTGGGGCTACTACTACTACTACATACTGTCCAAAGTACCCTTGCGTGGAGACCATAACAATGAATAATAGCAAACAAACGAATAGGAGCAACTACTGTCAAATTGGTGAAAAGTGAATTTTTTGTTATCGTGGTGTAGGTATAGGTATCGTGACATTTCTCAAAACTAAAACAAAAATAATGATAATGACGAACAATAAAAAAGTATTATTAAAGCTCTAGTAATCAACTAAACCGTAGGGAGACTTGCTCTTGTTTTTTTTTCGTCGTCGTCGCGTCGTCTTGGTCTTTTGGTCATAATTATTATTACGATGGCTAACTCTATTATTCTAACTGTATTGCGTCGTACTTTTGAACATTTAAAATGTAACACAGCAGACCAGACACCAATTTAAAAATCTACAGTACTATACATACAGTCTAGCCTAGTCTAGAGTTGTAGAGTCTAGAGTGCCGTGATTTCGTCTTTAAATCTTGTGACGCTCATGACTGTCAACACTGTCAACTGTCGAGTAGGTTTTCTTGAAACTTTAGTCAAGATTGAACCAAGTCATGCATTGAGAGAGCTTCAATGTGGTGAATCTGGTCCTGGTCTTTTAGTAGTGTATAAAATGGTGAAGATACAAGGACAAACGTATGGAGAGGACCAACGGCTCTGACAGAGCAGGCGTGTCAAAGTCAATTGACAGATAGAAGAGGCAATTAATTGAGAGACTGTGTAAAACTGTGTTCGTCGTTTCGTTTGTTGTACAAAGTATACTCAGTACAATGTAACAGTTTACTCTATTTTCAATTTCAAACAATGCAACAACAGTTTGAAGGGAGCAAATTCTGTGACCGGCACCGGCACTGGATTACAGATATTATTTTGTCACTTTCAAAAAAATAATTGAAAAGTTTCCATATCCATACAGCTACCTACGTAAGTACTTACTCCACATGTTGCACTGTTTGTGGAACGAACACAAAGTGGAACTGATATTTTTGGCACGTATCTCCTCATACACAATTCACCACACTTTACTATACCATACGATACAATTTACCATTAATCTTTGCCATTAGTAAGATGCCAATCTCTTGACTCTTGATGTTGTTGGCTGTACACTGGAATTGCGTGGGTTATACAAGTTACAACTTCCTAAATTGTTGTTGTGAGCGCGTCTTTTTGGTTGGTTCTTGTATTGATCAGCTGTACTATGACATAACGTATGTGGTATGTACTAACTTGGACGTGTAGAACAGAATCATGAATGAATGGTGAATAAAAAGCATATGGTAATTTATATTCAAATAATAATACTACATAGCCATATAACAAATGGTCATGCATGTTGAGGTGTACAATGGACCGGATATATTCTACGAATAAATTGTGAAAAGATTCTTACGGCTACTTAAGGTTCAATGATAATCATAATTTGAATTTATATGCTTCGAAAAGGAAATAAAATATGCACTATTCACGGCTAATAAAATTGTACCATATAGGTACAACGTACCTTTACCCCGTTCACGCGTTGTGACGCACATGTGTGTGTGCACACATTCGATTCAAATCCAAATCCATGCATTTTTATGCATGAATTGAGATTTGAACATTAAAATGCATGTCTCTGTCAGGCTGAAGACTGGCACTGGCACTGTCACTCGGTGTCTATGTAGACTGAGTACCAAGACCAAGGTGTCCATGTCCACAGACCACGTCCACTTCCATCCCCATTCAAATCCTATGTAGGTATGTATCTGTTTATATAGCAGTCATATTCTAAGGTTTCATGTCGTGTCCGGATCCCACTCTTGATAGCAAGTTACTATATAGCGGTATCCTGTAGACTGTAGAATTTGAGAAGGTATCGGTATATTGAGAGAGAGAGAGAGAGAAAAAAAAATGAATTTCTGGATGATGTTCACATTTTAACAAGAATTTACATGTGCCCAAGCGAGAGGGATGAAAGCGTTAAGGTAGGAAACATTGAAATCACAGCACCTGGTCTGATTGTAATAACAAGGCTTTCCATCTCTTTTATTTTTTATTTTATTATTATTCCATGTAAAATGATTCATTAGAATGTAATAATAAAGCGTCATGCGACTCATTCACTACATTTCAAATCCACTGGGACTGTAAACGAATGGGATTTATTATGTATCCCCACTGTATATCATGGATTTGAATCTCTTTGAGATAGATTATTTTTTGCTTGAATTCAAAGCCAGTCAATTCAATAATGCTTTTAAGAAAAAAACAACAACATCTCTACAGGCTAAAACATTCTACATTCTATGTACATTCAACTACTACTGCTTCCATTTTGTATTTTTTTCCCTTAGTTGTATTTTGTTCAACTGACCAGGAGTTAAAAGATTATGTTGACGTTGTGTATAGTAGTTGTCGCTGTCGTTTTCATTTTCGTTGACGTTCTTTTTAATATGTAAATTATTATGTGCATATAAAATTTTAATATCCATATAACATTCAGCTAAGTAGTATATACTATGTGTACCTTTGCATTAATAATACAGCCACTCAACGGCTCAACATAATATTAATTTATTCATGTATAAAATTTATAGATTTGAATGTAGGTACCTATATATTATGTAGGTACATCGTCCCAGGATTCAGGTTCTCACCTCTCCTATGCCTGTTGCCGTCCTGCATTTTAACTCAAAGTAATTTTACATAGAATGTCAATAGTTCAGCTCAATAGCATATAGGCAGACATCGTCATCGCCAAACTATGCTGATTAACTCTCAACAATTGTAATTACTAGGTTTGAACTAACTGACGCTCTGTAACTTTCATTCACTTGGTGGCTATGTTTTCCTAATGGGTTTGAGCTCTCTGATCTGTGAGTTATGGCAAATGTCAAAAAATATATGTGTGGTTATTATTTTATTATGAATATGAAAGTG
>JAQFZE010004998.1:0-10672 GCA_034695245.1 Dicyrtomina saundersi | reverse complement strand
ACCGTGGTTAACAGGATTCACTGTGGATGTCGGAGTAACAAGAAAGTAGTTAGAAATTAACAGTAAAGTAGTCAATTTACTCCTATTTTTCTAAGCGTGTACTAATAAACTGACCAGCTACTGCTACTACCAGTCACCAGTACCAGTGTACGTGTACCAGTTTTACTTTTTCGATTCTACTATTTTTCCCATTCTTCAGATTTCATTTTTAAGTGGCTTTGGTTATTCGTTCTTTCACTTCTTTCCCACGGCGCGGCGGTTTAATTTAAATATAAATTTTATTGCGTTCTTCAGTAAATGAGTGAAAGTCAAGTCAAGTAAAAATTTCAAGTCAAAGTAGAACCAATTGTAATTCATTGTTATTCTTTATTTATGTGTAACTTTTTGTGTCGTAACATTTAACTAGTTTACAATTCACAAACTTTGCTAGGTCAGAGTTTGAAGTTGGTTCACCGAACATGAAGCTTGTAATATTACTACTGCCAGTTGTATCCATTGTAACTCCATAATCCATGATATTTTCCGGATAAGATGAACAAGTTGACAACACGACTTCAATACTAGGCATTCGTTCGTGTGTGACTGCCAAGTGCGAGTGTACATTAGAACTGCCTTACGTTATTACATTTTTGGCTTTCGACTTAAAATATTCAAGATACAACTTTACTTGACTGAAGAACTGTCTGTTCGAGCCCTTATAATAAAAAATTGTAAATCTTTAAACCTTCATTCACATTAGCAAATATTAAGAAAAGCAATTGTAGTATTACTGTTTGTTTTTGGTGAAACTCATAATTAGAGTATGAAATTCATAATTACGTGTTAATCAATATTATCGTTATCTATTTTTGCTGTTAGGGAACGGACGACTGAGGACGGATGGCGAAATGACGGAGTTATATTTCAGTACTGGTAGTTGCAGTACGCCTGATGAAAAAGGCAATACCAGCAAAGAAGAAAATAATATGGACTTGGACGATGATCACTTTAATCCTCTTATTTATTTTGTGTGTAAATTGTGTCGAAAAGCATTTCCAGGTGTGACGGAGCTGCTATCTCATAAGAAGTTGCAACATACAAAAAATGAACTTAAGGGGATCCAGAGCATTATTTTTGAAGAAAGATTCGTGAAGTTCAAGTAAAAAAAAAAGTTTTTATTTATTAACTATTGAAAGCTCCAGTTGATTTCAGAACAAATATTTGGTCGTAAATTAATTGTTCACACATAATTTTGCATTTTATTTTATTATATTATGAAATATTGTAGGATCGAAGATACTTCCAATTCCGTCCTCTCCCGTAGTACGGAACCAATAAGCTGGAATGATACAGCTGAAAATAATATACAAGAAAATCGTCAAGACTTAATGAATCATAGCTTTGATCCTGCTCCTGCTGATTCGAAAACAGTTGTATTACTAAAAAAGCATCCTCTTGTTTGTGTCACACGGTTAACAGCGAAAGAAATAAATTCATTTTTGAAAAAGCGTTTGTGTACAAAAACAGATGATACACAAGATAGAAATTTAATCATACACACTAACCAAAATGATATTTCGAATTCTAATTTCAATGATTTCAATGCTGTAAACCATTGCCAAGTTAGTGAGCCCGTAATTACGACTGAAGATGCAAATCAAAGTTGTGGTGTTTTTGTACAAAGAAATAGGGCATCAGCTGATCTGTCTGAATATACAGCCTCTCAGTTAGCTATTGAGGATACAAAAGTTGAAAATGTTCAGCACATGGCACCTCCCTTGAAGACCTCTGATGTTGATTTACCAGAAAATCTAAATTCTCCTATAATTGACGATGATGAAATAATACATCTTGCTGGACCGTACGTTCGACTTGAAAAGTTGACATGGAAACAAATACATTCAAAATTAATATCCAGTACAACGGCTACTCCTGATTTAAGTTTTGTGGGATGCGCGGGGAAATCTACTAGTACACCTAAACCAAACACGTAAGTATATATTCATCATTTCTTCGTGAGTAAAGAATTGAAATGACCCATATACAATTTTTTGCTAACCAAAATACGTACTAAATAAGATTCTAAAAGCATGTAAATAAAACATTTTGCGCTATTCAAAAACAAGTATATAGAACATTTAGTTAATTAAAAAGTTAATAGGATATTTTGCAATTTTCAAAAACACGCAAATAGAACATTTTACGCTTTTCAAAAAGCACGAAAATAGAACATTTTGCGCTTTTCATGAAGCACGCAAATAGAATTTCTTGCGTTTAAAAAAAATGTAAACAGCGTATTTTACACTTTTCAAAAACTATTAATTAACGTTTTATGTATCTATCTCGTGTAGTTTATTATTCGACATAGCTCAATTTAATTCTAGCTGAAATTTTATATAGACCATTTTGATTCTTCACTTACGTTACAATATGGACTTCATTTACGTATCATTTTTCGTAATTTGCATTCAAAACTAAAGGCAGCGTGTGTTTTTATAGCAAGTTGTATTTAGGAAACTGTTGTTGTAATTTTATGAGTAATTATCTTGTGTTGTTATTTATAGCTCATTGAAGGATGCAACGTCAACGGGGTCATGTCAGCAAAAATTAAACAGTACTGGAAATAATCGTTTTAATCAAAAGCAGAGTATAAAGATTGAAAATTCAAACACTTTTCCAAAAAATGCCTTAACAAATTCAGTGCCTCCTCGAAATTTTATGATTAGCAACGATTTCAGCTCAGATTCTAAAAAGGAACTAAAAGGTGAAGATTTTACTGTGGCAAACATTATTAAAAAGTCATCAGCAGATAGTACAGAAAAATTTCAGTTTGAATCAACTCGTGATCCAACAAATATAGTTTCCACCAAGTCAGCATCTATCTCTCAAAATACTTTACCAACTCCCAGTAGTGAAACTACTGCGGAAATGAAATGCTCAGAAAATAAAATTTGTTCTGATTGCCATCAAAATTTTTTTACCATGAAAGAACTGGAAGACCACAAGGAAAGCTGTTCACCGCGTTCTCCAAGTGATAAATTAGGTTTAAGTAATAAAGTTGCCTTTCTGACAGCTCCTGCAATAGTTTTGGGGCATAGCACTACTAAGAAAACCGCCGAAGTGTCCCCAGCAAAAGTGAGAAAGTGTCCAGACCAAATCCGTGACTGTAATAGAACTCAAAATGTTATTCTATTTAATAAAGATTCAACATCAGCGGCTCCCCTAACAATAACCAAAGAAAATCCAGTGACTTGTAAGCTATGTACAACAACACTTGTAACAAAGGCAGAATTTCAAAATCACTGTAAAAACTGCTATCTTCATAATAAAGATCGTCACATTCATTGCATTAGCTGCGACAAAGATTTTAAAAATCCACAACAGCTCAATTTTCATCTTCTAGACATACATTTTACACCCGAAAATCTGCCTGGAATGCCTGGGGAAACAAACGGACTTTCAATAGAACCACAATTTGAAGACACAAATGAGCCTTATGATTATGCTGAAAGTAACCACATTGAGAGTGGCGACCCTCCCCTTACAAAATGGCTAGTCAAGAGAAAACAAGATTTCCCCGATTTCATTCTGCTTGATCCAGATCCAACACATCCCGAATTCCAAGTTAGTCATATTGGTTATGGAGTAACGTGTAGATTGTGTAATACAAAATTAAGGTCGGAAATTGAAGTCAAAACTCACGTTTCAGCCTGCTGGCCCTACAATAAAAACAACCACTGCTTCTGTGTTCGATGTAAAAAAGCTAATTGGAAATCTGCTGATCTTTTAAAGCATCGTCGTACGGCACATTCTGGAAAATTACTGCCCCTTCCACATTTTTTTTGTATTGAGTGCAACCTAGAATTTCAGACACAGGAGGAACTTGACCTTCATGAATATTCGCTCCAGGAATTTTTTGCAAATATGCGGGGTGCTGTAGACACAAACAAATCCGGCTCCATCTCTCGCCCTGCTACAACTCCCAAAGATAGTAACGCTTTTTATCCGACTGGGAGTGTGCTTGTGGGTGACGATCACCGTAATGATTATCCAGCTAAAAAAATCATTAGAAAACCAAAGACTCCAAAGCGAATTCGCAGTAATAATAATAAAAATGTAGTCTGTACAAAGGAAACAACAGTAACAAGTATTCCAGTAAAAGCTGTAGCTGTAGGAAGCAATGAAGGCGGAAGTAGTCAGCAGCTGCAAGTACAGACCGGGAATTTACAGTCTAGCAGATTCTCATGCAGTATGTGCAACGAACCATTTAACTCAGCCTTTGAACTCCAATGCCACAATGTTTTAAACTTTCGTGAATGTGTTAGTAAGTGGACAAATTTGGTGAGCGAAAGTCCGTCTCAAAAAAGTATAGGTGAAGAACATGGAACGATGACAAATGTTGAAAACACAGTTACATTTCCTGAAGGGCAAACTTGTGGCTCTCCGGTTCCTGTTGTTCCAATTACTGGGGAAGGAGACAATTTCTTATTGATCACTGAGACGGGTAGAGTTGAAAGTGTTACAGTTCACAAGCAAAGTGGGAAAGAAAGCGATGGAGGAATTTGTGAACCCAGTAAAATCAGTACTAGTACTCAAGTCGAAACTCTCTCTCTAGCTGACTGGTTCAGACAGATTCCAATACCAAGTATGAAACCACCTGCAAACTCAGCGAAGAATTCCACAATCATTACATGTCATACTAATACCATGACAACAGCTGGTACAACTCAAACTCAAATAGACAGCATTCAGTGCAGTCGAGAGAATAACAAAAATTCATTATTAGGAACCTCCAAATGTTCATACACTAAGCCCAAGCAATCCTTCAATTCGGCTGTTTTGGAGGGAGTTAAAAGCACACATAATGTAGATGTGATTGGCGAGAAAGAAAGTGACGAGGTGTTTACGCTGGATGATGACGACGACGATGTTCAGATTGTCGATGCTGTTGAAAAGGTTGCAGTACAAAATCCAAAACAAAACGACAAAAAAAGCGCAAAAGAAATTTTTGAACAGAACAAAAATATTACTGATAAGGAAACAGAAATACCTTCGGTCTCCCTAGTTGACTGGTTAAACCTTCAGAAAGACCAAAAATGTTTGGACTTGCACCCAGGCTCTGACAGTCCAGTGAATGTTATCTTACTGGATCCTGATCTCACCTCAGCTGCTCTTGTCGAACCTATTAAAATAAGCAAGGAAAGCCCAGTCACCTGCAAATTGTGTCAAGCAAAACTAGAAACAGAGCCAGATGTAAAGAATCACGCGGAAAACTGCTATCTTCACAACAAAGATCGTCACATTCATTGTATTAGTTGCAATAAACACTTTAAATATCCTCAACACCTCAACTTTCACCTTAACAAGGTACATTTTACAAGCGAAAATCCGCCAGGGAAGAAGCATACTGGCGGTGAGCTCCCAGTTCCAGTTGGACCAGAAATTGAAAATAGAAATAAAAATGATTGCGACGATGGGGACGACGGCCTTCCCCTTACAGAATGGCTTGTCAAGAGAAAACAAAATTTTCCTGATTTGATTCTACTGAATCCAGATCCAACACATCCCGATTTCAAAATCAGTCATATTGGCTATGGAATAAAGTGTAGATTGTGTAATGCAAAATTAAGGTCTGAAATTGAAGTCAAAAGTCATGTTGCATGCTGTTTAACTTACAATAAAAGAAACCACCGCTTCTGTGTTCTGTGCAAAACATCTAATTGGAATTCTGAGAAGCTTTTAAAACATCGGCGCATTTCACACTCTGGAAATTTTGAACGCCTCCCGCCCTTTTTTTGTATTGAGTGCAAGCAGGAATTCGGGACAAAGAAGGAACTGGATCTCCATGAAAAATCACTCGAGGAATTTTATGAAAATAATATGAGGATGGCTATGTCTAGCAAAAAGGTGGCTAGCAGTCCTACCATTACCACCCTCAATGCTGCCAGGACCAGTACCACCTTTCATTCGACAGGTAATGTTGGTGGCCGCATGGACGATAATTGCTCTATTTTTCTAGCCACAAATATTTTCGAAAAACCAGACGCGGGAACACAAGCTCAGCTCAAAGTTCGAAACCCAAACATTGGAACTGCGGGCTATGCCAAAAAATCTGTAGCTAGTACCAGCAATACAATGAAAGCACTTGGTTTGCGTATTATATCTAAAGCCGGTAGCAAGGAGCAAAAATCGATACCACCAGGAGTTCCCCTACGTTTGTCAATTCAACGGACAAAACTTCCAACCGGAAAGTCGTTCCAAAGGCGTCCACCTAAAGTATGCAACACGCTGCGAGGAGTTAAAATCCATAATGTCGATCGCCGAAAAACAAGTGACGAAAGTAACGATGACGATGTTCAACATATTGATGTCGACGATAACGAAAGTTGTGCAGTACACAAACAACAAGAAAATGAAAGCCAGGAAGACCATGTTATTAACAAGGAAGTAGCTATTATTTTCCTCGTTGACTGGTTAAATCTACAAAAAGACCGAAAATGCCCGGATGGCTCTGTGAATGTTATCTTACTGGATCCTGATCCAACCTCAGCAGTACATTCCGGACCTATTAAAATAAGCACGGGCAGCCCAATCACCTGCAAATTATGTCTCACGAAACTCGAAAGAGTGCCAGATGTAAAAAATCACGCGAAAAACTGTTGGCTTCACAATAAAGATCGTCACATTTACTGCATCAGTTGCAAAATCACATTTAAAAATCCAATTCAGTTAAAAGAGCATGAAAACAGAAAGCATTGTTGTGGCACAGAACCGGAAGTGGAAGAGCTTGATAAAGTGAGTGCGACAGACAATTCTGATGAAAATGAACTTGACCTTGACGTTGACCCCGACCTTCTGCCTCTAGGGGCGTGGATACAAAAGCGAAAAAGGATGTATCCAGACATCATTTTAGTTGACCCAGACCCAACCTCGGATGCGTATTTAAATTCCGTCCAATCTCTACAACGTACAACTCATTGGCCTATTTGGCCCGCTTCAGCTTCTTTAATGTGTCAACTATGCAGATTCAAATGTCGGACTGAAAATGAAATGAAATGTCATTTGGAAATGTGCTGGACTTACAACAAGAGCAATCATTGCTACTGCATGCCCTGCGGAATTCACTTTAGTTCCGTTGCGAATCTCGAATATCACCGGCGCGTTTCAAAGAAATGTAAATCTAAACCGCGCACTTCCCTCTGCTGCTCAGTGTGTCATCAAGAATTCAAGTCGCGTCAAGATCTCAAGCGTCACCAAGATTCTGCTCAAGAATTCTTTTACAAAATGAAACTAATCCACGTACAACGGAATCGAAAGAGCTACGTGTCCATGTTTTTGTCGTTGACGTCAGCGCCATCTAAAATTGTTCCTGATAATGATGGTTCTAGCGCTCTGGTCGAATCACGCAACTCTAACCTTAACACTTTGACTCAGGCTTGGAATCAAAATGTTCAATGTGACCAGGTTAGTTCAGGGTCAAATTCAACAGGTCAGCTAGTAGCAGGGATAAATCTACCTCGCTATCAGTACGGCACTCAATGGACCAAAGCAAAATTGAAATCAAAAACGGATTCACAAACCCTGAGAGAAAAATTAAAATCCAGGAAATGTTGCACATTTTGTGACTCGTCATTTTTGTTCCCTTACACTTTGGAGAACCATATAAACATGTCCCATCCGGATGTCCAGTTAGGAACTGGGGCAAATGCTCAAAAACAACAAGTGTCAAGAGAAACAGATGGGCATCTTATTTCTAAGTCGAATTCACCACCACAAAAACGGGTAAAATTTGTTACCACGATGGTGGCTAGCTCGGCTGAACTAGGGAAGGATAGGTAGTGAGTAATGTTCTATACTGTGTGAAACCTAGTCATCGAAATGGTCTGGTCTGGTCCTGGTTTTATGGTCTGGTCTGGTCCGACATCACCGGACCAGACCATATGGTCTTGTCCGACGGCGGGACCAGACCAGACGACTTCGGACCACTAAATCTCAAAACAAAATTTTTCTGAGAAATTTCGCCTAAAATTTTGCTCCGGATTTTTGGAAAAATCCGGAGCATTTAATTATTAGCATTAATTATTAGCTTTTCCATTTATAAGAATTGATTTTAAATGTAATATATAAATATATATATACATAGTTAATTCAACAATAAAGAGCAGGAGAAAAAATTATCCCGCCGAATTTCCTTAAAAATTTTGCATATGGTCGGACTAGTAAAATCTGGTCTGGTCCGAAAAAGTCTGGTCTGGTCCGAAATCCTCGGACCAAACTAGACCAGACCAGACCAGATTTTACTGGTCCTGACCAGACCATTTCGATCACTAGTGAAAATGTAATTAATTATTTTAGTTTCTCTCTCATGTCGTTAAATATTTGCAATATACAAGAAAGTGGGAAGCATCTTGTGGTTTTACAGTTTTCTAATCCTTATTTATTTTATACAATGTTATGTGTCAAATAAAACAATCAAGTGTATAAGACGTTTTGAAAAGATAAAATTACAAATAAAATTCCATCTTTTCAAACATGTGAAAAGAGTATTTTGACATTTTTAAAAGCATGGAAATCAAACATGGAGCATATTTTTCAAACCCACAAATGAAACATTTCCAACTTTTGAAAGACTCGTAAATAATACAGTTCAGTCTTTCAAAAAACTTGCAAATATTGAATATTCAGCACTTTTCAAAACTTGTCAACTTTTTAATAATCACGTAAATAGAACATTCTGCACATTTCTATAATTATGAGAAAAAACAAAGTGTACTTTTTAAAAAACATGTAAATAGAACTTTGAGCACTTTTAAAACCCTTTTATTTACATGGTAATGGGATTGTAGGTTAACAATACTCAAATTATTGGATTTGAGATTGGGCAGGAAATTCAAAAAGTCTGATTTGGTTGGGCGAAATCATGATGCTGAAAAAATGTAAATAGAACATTTTGAGCACTTTAAGAAAAGAAGTAAATGGAACATTGTGAACTTTTTAAAAACGTGTAAATAGGTTGTTTTGCGCTTGAAAAACGTGCATTAATTTGAGCTCAGTGAGGGTCAAATCCAAACGTCCCATTACAAATTGGGCGCGAAATTCTAAAAAAATATCATTTTTTAAATTCTTTTCACAAAATTCTCCATTTTGTTTTTGCAAAATTTTTCCAAATTTTAAGAAAATCATTTTTTAACTGTATTTTCGACCAGACTAGCGAATAGTTACGAAATTATTGACCGTTGTGTATTTTCAAAAAGACGAAAAGATGCCATGGATGTAATTCTGTGACCACGCATCTTGAGTTAACACCACTTTACATTTGCATAGACCCAGCGAAAGTCTCCAATTTTTGTTTCTGCCATTTCAAACAATTTCCAGTATTTCCAGTATCCAATTTCCAGGAGACATTAAATGGGAAAGGTACCCTTTTTTGGCGCATTTAACAAAGTTTATTTTTTTGGGAGTCGTGCACAAGCAACTTGATTAACTCCCATGGGTGGGTCTCCAAAACAGAAAAAATATTCGCATATCTCAAAACAAGTCTCCATTCTATTCGCACACTTTAGGGTTGCACGGATAAAATACAATTAATTCCTCACATCATTTTTAGATCACCCTTCATTTCCCACCAACTCACCTTTCACCTGTCTCCTTCCCAAATCCGCTCCAACATTCAAAAATCATTCCAATTTAAAACAAAATAGTCCAATTTTTAGATGCTATGCTTTATTAGATGCTATGCTTTAGCAGCATCTAATGAAACGGTTATGTCCGTCCGTCTGTGTGTCTGTCTGCCTGTCCCCCTTTTCAGTGGTTCACGCTACAGGTCACAGTTTTAAACTAACTATATTCTAACAACATCTAAACTCTTACAAATGTGATGTAGATGTGCTGTATAGTTTTTTGGAATGATCTATTTAGTAAGTATTTTGAAATTACCAGTTAAATGGACCAACTCTCAAAATTTTTTACATTTTATTTCATTCATGTACAAAAACCGAGTTTGTGTCGGCTCTGAGTGCTCTTTACATTACATGCTACGTACATACATGCGTAGGTACTTTGTATTTTGAATTGTAGGTACAGTTTTGTCAAACGCTCGCGCGCCCTGGAAAATCTATGGCCATTCACACAAAATACAGGTAGAACAGGAAGGTATTGTCGGCTGATAGGGACAGACCACAAATGGCGTCACTAAAGTTGAGGGTGGGCCACTTTGAAAAAACAAGACATCCCACGTTGTAGATATATATAATTAAACAAGGTAACAAGGTGGGATAGCGGGTCAAAATTTTGTTAAATCTAGATGGCGTCATTGGTACCTGGGCCCTGCTAGCAAAGCTTCATTTATTTAAACAACAGAAATTCATCAATGATATAGCATTACGAACCAACAAACGTACTTGAGGATGGTCTGTAAATGACGTCACCAAAATCACCACCCCTCTCCCTCCCCCCGAACACAATTCCGACTAAAACATATCTCACAGGTGGAATTATACATGGGCGATCCCTATATGCATTCATAACAAAATACTTCCGTGACTTATTTTGAGTGAAAGTTGTGAATATTGACTTTAAATAATGGTAGAACTTATAGTTAGTGGCAATCAACAGCCACTGATATAATTTTGCTTCTATTTAAATGCTGAGTTTAAGGATCTATTGAAATGGTCATGTTCGTTCGTCTGTCTGT
>JAQFZE010004997.1:0-10673 GCA_034695245.1 Dicyrtomina saundersi | reverse complement strand
ACCTACTCGATGTCGTCAGTCTCATCGCCGTCGTTTTAGGCAACGCTTCTGTCGTTAATACCACCTCGTAAAAACTACTTGGAAACACCATCATCGCATCCCACATAGGGAAGTGCGAAGATCGTGGTCATCATAGACGAAATCTTCTTTTATTTTCTTACATCATGCAACGCTCTCTTCATAATACTTTACTTACGCATCGAGCACAGAAGTACACGTTCAAAGTGAAATTGCCGGTTCCCTCTAATTATAATTATAATTATATATCCTGTTTTGTTTTGGAGACGAATTACATCTACATAATGTGATTCATATACCACCTGTGTTTCTGCATACACCTCTCCATCATTTTGAACGACACTGCTTTTGTTTTTTTGATTTAGTCGCCAACATCTTTGGAAATCAAATAGCAAAAATAAAGTAAAAGTGGGTATATATGCTATGTAATTATCTATCTGTATTGCTTATTATTTTAATGAATGACATAGGGGAGGGGATAGGATTTTTGATGTATTGCATATAAGTCGGCAGGAGTCAATACGTTTAATTTCCAATTTTTACTTTATAATAATTCGATAATTAGTTTTGATATAATTACAATTAGATGGGTGTACACAAAATTGATACTTGATCAAACTTTCATTCATGTATAAAGAAAACGTACAGCGAGTCAACTTTTTTTTTTACTCTGGTTTGGTTAGTCTTACTCTACTTACTCCACGGTAGCAGGACATTGATGGAAAAGCTGACTGTGAGATACATATTGGCATGTGCGTAACGGAATCATTATTCAAGTTTGCTTCCAAGTAGAAAAGCTCTCTGTCCTATAATCATTTCAAGAAGCTTCTCCTATGATCATGTAGAGATCACACTCAAGACCAGTGGCCATCACACTCACGCTATGGAATGACAGCCTCATCCGGTTTTTCACGTTTAGTGCTCTATGTGTATAGTTCTAGAGGACTCAAAGGATATAATTCATTATTGGGACTTGGAGAAAGAATTATCAGGCCGATGTGTTTTTCAATTGAAATTGAAATTGAAGCCATAGTATTATCACTGCCATTACTTACCTCGTTAAAAATATCTCACTCGCTTCCGCACTATATCCACCTTCCTTTCTTTTGACACTAATGATGAATAAATAACAACTTTGCAGAGTATTTGAGATTCGTGAGAGTACGTGCTGATCATGATCATCATCCTTTTCTCTCTCTCTCTCTCTCCACTCATCAACCTCGCGGTGCAGCAGAACCATTTTGTTTATTTTGTTTATTTATTTTTCTCGAGTCTTTTTGAACGTTCGAGGTACAGGTACAGTAATGTGATGAGTTGGGGGCTTATAGGCCGGTTATACTCTTTCTACATTTGACATAAAGAGAATTTGTTTAGTCATTTTAATAGTATTTAAATTTGGCCAACAACGTCGCTTGCAAAACTAGATTTTTTTAAATATGAGACAAAGAGAAATTTTTTCAATAAAAGCACAGCACACAGCCCCATCATTGCAGCACCAACACCAACCAACATCCACTCACTCACACTTACTGATGTAATAGGTATTAGCATTGTAAAAGAAAATGTGTATCACAATCAAAAAGCTTTAGCATGCTCGTCTCAATTCTCTAAGCTCATACACAGTATATGTAAATGAGCGTATGGGCGTACATTAGATTTGTTGTTGTGCCTAAAAAGAAAACATACAAATAAATTTTTAAATGATCGATTACAAAAATGCAACAACAGGAATTACGACAACTTCTCATTCCTTGCACTAAAACTCCTTTAAGTCCGAGACGCCTCCTTCTTGTATAAGGTTAGCATAACAAAACATAACAAATGAACAATTTGTAAGGCACACAGAGCACAGAGCACATATAGAGTCATAATAGAGCCCCCACTCGCACTCCATTATGTTACAACATTTAAATTCTCGAATTTATAAAGCCGAATTTTACGAAATTGAAGCTAATACTATTTGATTACATGAAGTACTACCTGATATTTTCCGATTCTCGAAAGATTGCATCAAGTTATATATTTTACTCTCCTCAATCTTAAGGCAAAGGCAGACGCAGATGAAATATGTATGACGCGGTTACATATATGTATACGATGTTGGGTGAACTACATCTAAAGAGAGGAATTATTACATGATTTTACGATGGCGATGAAGTGTCACAATATAAATTAGACTTGGGACTTATTGGGTGCATAATGGCCCCACAAAATGCATCAAAATAATGCACACAAAAAATGCATTACATGACTATACTTTGACTATACTATTGACTATACTCAATTTAATACTCACTTCTTGGCTTGGTTTGGTTCCATACATACAGATAAAAAATGTGTCCACTAAAAAGTGCATAATATTATAGCGTTGTTGTAGATGTCTAAATCCAAAATATATATGTAGTAAGCATTTTTTCTTTTTCAACTTAAAATAAATGAAGTATATGACATATTATATACTTTGAAAAATGTTCAGGAAGATGAAGACGACGACGAGTTATATACTTAACATTTTTTATAAGATTCGGACATGGTCTTTTAAAATGAAGGAAAAATATACATATAGAAATAGTGTAGTAGATATAGTCCACTTCCATTCATGGGATTCCTCCTTCTTCTTCTTGTTTTTTTTTTGGTGGATAAAAAAAGTAGGACTATATAGCTGTCCAAATGGATTTACTATAACAATAAGCTCGCCTCATGATTGTTTGAAGACACGTAAGTATAGCGAGTCGTCGCATTATTAGATTGAAATTGGAATAGTTTGTTGTTAGTAAACTCAATTAAATTGTTTTGTACAGCAAAAATTCATGGTATATTGACTCATTCTAGAAATGCTTGCATCGTATAAACATTATATTTTATTCAGTGACTATCTCCCTTGACTATCAATTTGTTACTACAATGTATGGAGGAGATCTGCATATAATAATATGTGCTCAGCAGAGATTGAGACATGGATAATACATCAAGAGGAAAATAAGTCGCAAAAGAGTTTTACGAGTTTCCCTTGCGTAATCTTGGGATTATGTACATATGGCATTAAACCATATCCCTACATATATGATATTACCACTAGACTAGAGCAAAATGTATATGCATGTTATGCTCGTACACCTATGTACTTTTAGCCCAACAAGGGAACACACTGCACACTCTTTCCCTTGCAGTCTCCGCGCACTTTGAGACTTCGACGTCGACCAGATTATGATGTACAGCAAACTAACTGATGTAATGTATTTTGTTGCTTTGTTCATTTTTTTTTACTCATTTGGCTCATTGTACCTTGGTATCTTATTATGTCCGTGAAATAAGAATAACACATGCATGCAAGTATATATAGTTATAGAAGTCATATATATATATGAGACGTACAAGGAAGGAGAAGGAGAGTTTTGTGTATTAGTCTAAAGACCGTCAAAAGAACTAATCTCTGTCGTTGTTGCAACGTAACAACGATAAATTAAAGTGCACGTCCAAGCGTTGAAGAAAGGGAGATTGCTACGATTGCATTATTTACGTATTGTTCTTGCTCAGTGTAACAATCTGTTAGGTTAGAGAAGGATTTTTTATTTTGCTGTAGAAACGCTCCCATTCCATACCCAAAAAGTTCTGCATCTTCCGATTTAAACATTTTGTTCCAAGTTCTTTTCTTGTACGTTATACATATTTAGCTATACACTCATATGTGTACTTAAATTTAAGTATATTTAAGTAATATACATATATACCTATACGCAATTCATTTACTTTGTTGATGCTTCAGCTTAATGTTGTTAGCTCTTTTTGCTTTGTTATACATATTTGTGCATATATACATGTACTACTGCTGATATTACTTAAATTTGTTTTACATTTTCCTATAGTCATTTAAACTACCTACATGCTCCACACCTTACATACAGCCGTACATACTATATACTATTGTTATTATTTATATATACTGCATGCAGAGTGCTACTTATCCCTCAGTCATGGCTATCATACCATAACATAAATTTATCATTGACCATAAAACAGGGTATATGCACAGGATATTCAGATTTTACTTTTTAAGTATTCATGCATTTTACTGTCTTATAAGCTACATAATTTGACTGTAAGAATAATAATTATTGTTATTACTGTTATTGTACCCATAACGATCAATCTCATTTATGACCAGCAGAGCTGCTTACGAACCAACTACTACTACTACTACTACCGCTACTACTACTACTAGAGTGACTTACAAAGTCGTAGGATTTAGTAGTACAAGAGTAGATAGGCTTGAAATCAGAGTCATGACAGTATAAAATCCTTACTACATGTGTGTAAATATACACAATATTCTTTATTAAATTTAAGGCCCGTTATTTTATATCTATAATCTGATCTGTACATTAAAATCATTCACAATAAGAAGAACACGAAAATTGTTACATGCGACTTACATACAATATTCAACTGCGATTATTATTGGACTACTACTATGTATTCTTTTTTAAACTTGGCCAAAATTTCCGACATTTTGTTAGTTTTGTAATTCCATTTAGTGTCCTATTTACTTTATCGTTCATAATAAATAGGATGTGATGCTTTTAAAAAAATCGATAACCGTTCTAAGTTCTAATATCTTTGAGCATTGCAAGTTGTAAAATATTAAAGTTGTCTCATATAGTCCTAGTTTTAAAATCCATGAGTTTAATACACTAAAAAATTTTAGTATTCGTATACTCACATATAGCTGAATTGATTTCCCTTCCCTTGAGACTTTATAATGACTCAATTTGTGTGGAAATGTTAAAAATTTCAAATTCTAATTTTGATTTAATATGCAAAATAAAAAGAGAATCGAAATTGTAGCCCCTCTGTATGATTATATACCTGCTCACAATTGAATCTAATGGTTATAAATTATACCGTGTTGATTATTATTCATTACATTGCTGTATTGATTTTGGCTCCACTACTCTATACAGTCGCATATAGTCCTATATAGAATATAGTGAACATGCACGTGCGGATGGATCTCTTCGGTCATCAGATATAATTTTTTTACTTTACACATTGAAGGAGAAGGTATAATTATGGATAATCTCCCTTCAGTCATTCTCTTGTTGTTTCCTTTCTCAGAAAACCACAAAATATATGTATATTAATTGGTAAATAATATATATGTACATTCCGGGATCATTCTATCATTAAGTAATGGAATTTAAGAGCGTGAGACACCCGATGCGCAGAGAACATAAAATAAAAGTTACTGCATGCAAATAAAGAAATTTCATTTTATCTCTTGTCATCTGACAAATATTTGCAGAAAAAATTAGTTTAAATCGTCCATCATATTTTTCCCCCAACCAAAAACTGCTACGTCAAGTCGTCTCGCAAATACTCATAAAAATTGGACAATGACAATGATATAAGTTAATTCGTCACAGCAGCATACTCCTCGCCAATCTGAACACTCATCTCGTCATTTAAGAGAAAACTCTTCAAGTTTGTCTTGTGTGTGTGAGTTTCTTTTCTTTTCTTTGAGGCAATCCTTTTAAGGGGATCATACTAATATATGGAATTCATATTTGATACTTCTTTTTTATTGGGAATCCCAAATCCAAATCCAAAGAACACAGACTATGTGACCTAATGACATATTGATTCTCACATTTGAAATGTTGAGGCTAACCCGACATGAAGTATATGTCTTTTACACATAGTATGGCTGAGTAGTTCCTCCAACTCATATGCCTATATCCACCGCCCATAGTCCCATAGTCCAATTCCAATATGCTCCGCTCGTCTCATAATAAAATAATTAATTGTTATTAATGTTCAAGATTGAAACAGCTACATGCATGCCATGGTAATGCATGTGGCGGTAATACTGGTCGTATATATAATTCTGTCTTGTGATATTTGGAGTTTGCATGCAATAAGAGTCCCTATGTCCATATGTATATGTAAAATATCTTCACGGAAAATGTTTGGAATATAAATGCAGAGTCAAAATTCATTTTAATGTAGTGGAAGTGGAGGATATAGTGGATTTTTTCACGGTCGTGAACTTTGGAGGTGAAATCCGAGTGAGGCCAGTGACGTTCATGAGTCTATTTGGCATCTGTACCGCAGACTTTTGAGACTCATGTAAAATGTGCATAGGCATCCAAAAAATATGTGTATATTCCCACATCCTCGTGTATAGGGAGCCAAAAGAGTAACACATGGAGACTTAATGTGAGTAAAAGGTAAAAGGTAACACTTAAAACTAAAACTAAAGTAAACATGGCGACTCTGAGTCAACTTAACTTTGATAGCGAGCACCACCAAACCATGTGCTATTTCTCATGATCTCCTCTGCATGCATAGAGGCAGAGGATGGCAGAGCGTCATATATCTTTAAAGGCTAAGGGAAGCGAACCATGTAGTTTTTACTCACATTATTTTATGGCAAACAAAACGAAACAGAAATTAAAATGTAGTCGAGTGCTCTGTGTACGATGCGCTATGCTGCTGCGATGCGACCCAAGGCTCGCGACTTAACTAATGATTTTCCTCTAAACTTTTCACCTCAATACTCAGATTGTAAATATTGTAGTAATAAATGTATATTATCTTGGACACTTCTTTTTTGCTCAGTCCTATCGGTCATTGGTTAAGTCTATGTGTCTGTAGATGTGTGGATGTGTGTGTGTGTGTGTAGAATGCCCACTACTCCAACCTGTTTAGTCGAAAAATTTCCTGAGCGTCTCAATTCATTTCTTTTTCATCTTTCATGATTTTATATACCTAGGTACTTAGTGAGTAGTGTGTGTGCGGTGTTTTTGTGAGTAAATCAGCGGTGTGGCGGCTAGTCCTCGTCCTCATGCTACAGAGCATCACATCTTATTGGGACGTTTAGAATTCAAATAATGCTTATTGTTTTATTATTCATATAAATTATAAATTGGTCGTAACTACTTATGAGCATCCAGACTTATTAGAAGATGAAAATTTTTCAAAAAATCTCAAAAGAGATGAATTACGGTCAAGACAATTAGGATTTTTTTTGAGCGTATACCTCTGACTGAAGACCTCTACAACGCTCTGCCTTTGGGAGTCACACAGTTGGTTTTCTTGAGGTTTTTACCTTTTTCTTCTTCCTTGTGGTATCGTCTCTCTCATCGTGTGCAAAGGAAAGAGTCAGAGTTGATGCTTGATTACATTGATTAGTATTATTCTCTATTCTTAAGTTCATCGGGGGTAAATTCCATTTCCAACATTTCTTTGTATCATTTGCGCCACGTTACAGTTTCATTTGAACAGGTGAGGAACAATGGAGTGTGTGGGGAACTACAATAATATTCTTGCCATAAGGCGAATAGGCACAATTACCTGTTTCTCCTATATGATATTGAACTACCTCGTCAAAAAAATTCAAACCAATCAGTCATAAGTTCATAAGCGAGAAAGACGACGATGTTGATATGATCACTTGTTGACATATTGACGTGAATGGCAGCTTTCCATTTCTTCAAGCAAAGTGTTTATTGTGGAATCTGAAACGTTTCATGTTGCTGGTTCTTTCCCCCTGCTGCATCTGCCTGCCTCTATACTTCTATCAGTACTTTACAGTGTGCACTATATTATGCTCAGCCGTTGTTTAAAATATGTACACAAGTAAATAGGTAGAAAAAAAATAAAATAAACTCAAGGAAAATGAAAATTAATTTGTTAATATGGTATTGTGTATGTTCTCGTCACGCTTGGATTTAAGTACTGTTCAATTTCCCATAAAATTCATTAAAAATGTATGAAAGTCACACGCTTATCAATTATATTCGGAATAATGATTCAAAGACGTAATGCATAATGAGGAGGGTAATGTAGTCAAAATAATCAAGTAATGACAGCCTCCGTGGTACATAAGACATAGAGGAGTATTATACGTAACGAAATGGAAGCATTGAAATAGTTCATATGCGAAATAGTTATCTATCTTTACTTATATCTGATATTGCTCATGAAGATGGAACACAAGACGAAGTCATTTTTTAAATAATTTGCAACGTTTTCCAGAAAAAAGTTCTGAACGCGTGATTTTTCCCGTTTTCAGGATATCTGAATAATTGAAAGATGCAAAAAGTCCCATCTAATTAAGGCGCTTCTTACGCAAGCCAGGGAAAGTTTTAGCATTAGCCACACACGGTGTAGAGGTAAATTTATGTAAGGTACATTTTGAAAAGCTTTGTCTGGTATTGCCTCTTCAAGGACGATGCTATCACATACTCAAGATCCTTCTTTCTGGATTGCACCGCAATTCGTTTTAATTCTTTAATTGGGAATTTTTAGTTCTCATGGAAAATGGGTGATCATTTCGAAGAAAAGCCTCGTGTGCAGTGTTGGTGCTGTAGTCCATGGTTGTTTACAAGGGGACATGGTATTCCATTTAAAACCGTTATGGTTACTAAGACGAATACACTGAATACAGTAAGACAATAACCATAGTTTACGACCAGCGCCTCTGATGACTCTATGAACTGTTCCTGAACGTATAGGCAAGCATAAAATATGCACCTGTACAGCTGCACATGCTTGTGGTGGGACTCTCAGCTTCCATCAACTGACCCATACTTCTATTTTAATGCACCTACCTATACCTACCTACCTACCTGTATAATATAGTATAGTAGGTTGGTACTTGTGAAAGGAAACTGAGATTAATAATGCACCAGTTCAGATTTCAGTTTTCAGTATCAATGTTGCACCATGTGAAAAAAAGCAAACTTAGAGGCCTTTTTAAAGGCTTTAGGTTTGTGTACAATTGTACGTCCTATAGCCTATCGTCACTTGATTTCATTTGGCTACTGCCATTAGCTGTTAAAATCACATAAGTACTCAACATTCATAAATTTTTATGCACATTTGCATGGACATGGACATGGACATGGAAATTTTATTAAATTCAACAGAAACCAAATCGGTAGAATCCAAAGGTTTTGTTGCATGTAATATTATATAGGTAGGGTAGGTAGGTATTTGAAGTTTACTACAGATAAAAAATAAAAACGGTTTTGAATCTGAACCCAGGTCGTATGCTTTCAGTAACAAATTAGCCTCTGGCTTAGTTTGTGAGTGTGTGTGTGCTTCTCTATATGTTTTTGTTTGCTCATTCAAACAATTAGGATGTGAAAATTAGCCGGGAGGCACACACATTTCAATAACAATAACTTAAGGATAATTCGAAGAGAAGCTCACGCAGTCCGTTTGTCTACACTGTTCACATTATAATTGACCCTTTATTTTATGTGCTTTCATTAAAATCATCCGCTCCACGTAATGACATGTCTTTTGAGTGAACGCTCAAGAGTCATAGACATTTAATTTTTTTTTAAATTTTTAAACTTCATTTTCATCAAAAGCTATGGGACTTCAATTATATAGGATTTTTTATCCGTCTTCCATCCAAACAACTATCAACTTTAGATATTTCAATTTTTTTTTTCATGGAAAGTTTATATTATCCTTGTTTTTATCTCCTATATAAAAGGTTTTTAAAATAAGGGGCTTAAAAAAATATTCAAGCTAGTTTTTGGATATACATGCAAACAGTTTTCCACTCTCTTACTTACGAAAATAAAAATGAGTTGACTTTTTTCTATTTTTGTGGAAGGAAAATCAAAACATTTTTTAAAATCGAAATTTCATATTTGATTCTTACACAATTTTTACTGACATTTCAAAGACTTAGCATACAATAAATTGTTCACTTAAAATTCCTATAGGGTTTGCTTGATTAAAATTAAAGGGTAAATTCGAATTCAAGTCTAGATTTTTGTCGTACATTCATGACTTATTTTGGGGACTAATACTTGATTTATTCGACCACCAAATACAATTTATTGACAATGATCCTTGACATTTGCGAGTGTCACTGTCCATTTATAGTACCTATTAAGTGAATAGTAAAAAAAACAATCGACATATATTTTTATTGACTATTGTGAATCGAGTTCCAAGCATTCAGATATTCCTCATAGAGTGAGCAAACTACTACTGACTACTTGAGATTATATAGAAATTCTATAGAGATATAGGGGTTGGATATCAATGTGAAACTGACGATGAGATGAGATTGGATGTGTGACCAAGCGAATTGATCTTCTACGCTCATTGTCAATTGTCAGTCAGTGTACCTCAAGTCGCCCAAGCTCAAGTTTTGTAGAAACTTGTAATTGAATAATTAATTTGTATAGTTATCATTCGTACTAAATGAAAAAGAAGTCTGACTGTGTTCTCCTCGACACTGTATACCCTTTCAATAAAAGCAATCCGCTAACTGTCATGATCGATCGATAGTCAAAAACTAATGCTGCTTGATGAAAGTATATACGCATAATATAACAACAATTCTAGCACTTTAGCATAAGGTATAAGTAAATTATACCGCTTGCACTAGTCGTAGAAACCTGTGAATGAGGCTTTCGCAAACGTCAATGAAAGAATGTATTGGAATTAAAATGAGGAGAGCACCTGTACTTTGTGTGAGTCTGTGTGAGTACACAGATAAAAGTGACTGCTACAACTGACTTCTGACTACTCACTGTAAACTATACTACTAATAACGGTCATCGTATGCACTTGCTGCGACGTGCATATAAGCTGTATGCAAAATATCAAGTGTTTGTACAGAGTAA
>JAQFZE010004996.1:0-10673 GCA_034695245.1 Dicyrtomina saundersi | reverse complement strand
GGATTCAGTATCATCATCTATAGATTTTATTTGGATTGAGCGAGAGATAGAGAGAGAATTAAGTATAATATATAATAAGTATGTAAGTATGATCAGTTTCGTCGTTAAATTAATTCTATTCATTCATTTCAACATTGACAACCAAATAAGCAGATTTGCCGCAGAAATGGCAAAAATACTAACAACTAATACCTTTGAATTGAAAGTAATGGTAAGCAAAGGATTGCCATTACAGACTACAGTAGGTATACAGATACTTTAGTTTTACAAGTGTAGTTTTATCCTTTTTTTCCAATTATTTCATTATGAAAATATTCCAGGACAATCCACTGTTTTATGATGCCTCAGCACGCATCTCCAACTTTTGGTTTATCCTTTCATTTCTTACGGTGTAGTTCCTTTGTAGCACGGTGTGTGTGTGTATGTGTGTACTTATGGTTCTATTTTCTGTTATCCCTAAAAGATCTAGGAATAATACCGTATAGTGTTTGAGCGGTTTGACGAATGTTCCACTAACTGTCTAAGATTAGCCGTACAAATATAACTAGGCTATGTACAGTTTTTTGCGCATTTTGTTTTGTTCTACTACCAACTCCTTGTGCTGATTACTCTTACAACTTGAGATAACAGGAAGGGAAAAGACCTGGGCAAACCACGGACAGCTATGTTCTTATGCTTTTCAAATGAGAAGATAAAGAACCCGGCTCATAAAATCATTTTTCTTTTTACCCCCGTCTGCCATAACAAATACATGCTTTGAGTATATATAGCGACATGCTTGCACTATAGCGTATAGTAGTTAATATTACAAAATGTGTACTTTGTAATAATATGAGATTGGAATTGCTCCTATATGGTTCTTTCATACAGAATGTTATACATATATAACTGAAGCAGTTATAAATATAATTATGCCTACATAATTATGTCGTCCAAGCTCATACATCAGAACACACAAAACCGTGTGTTACTTACTACTCCCAGAAATTATGCAACGCATGTCTAAAATAATGAGAATACTTTTTCTTGGTTTTTATTTCAAAATGCAAAAAAAAACGACTTGACTCTTCGTGTGCGGAAATGGGAAGAGTACCTAATATAATTAGAGGTATAACTAATCGAATTTCAGCCTGAAAGCGAATGGTGCGAGGAGTTCCGAGTATGGCTGGAAATAGTTTGTTGGGAAGCTGAAAATGGACTTGTGAAACCCAAATGTGATGAAGAGGGGGCATCGATCGCCTGCAATGATTTAACTACAGATTTTCCGAAAGATATTCAAACTTATTTTTCAATGCAGAAAGTCCACAGGGATATGCCCGAGGTAAGTATGTATGTACATAGTCTAACTATAAGTAGATGTAGAGTATTATCCATGAGCAGGAGTACCGGGACCGGAAGTTGTCCCGGCGTGTCGGTGCCGGCGGTACTGTATTACCGGTCCACGCGAGTAGTTTAAGTGTTGGAAAGTCTCAGAGTAAATTAAGTAGAAAAGGTAGAAGATAGATAAACCCGCATGCTGAAATAAAAACGTAGTACATATAGTTTTGCTTTGTTTATTAAATTCCTTATAAAATCCTACAGAATAGAAAAAATGGAAACTGTGTATCTAAACATCCTAATGTAATAATAATTTTTACGATTATTTATTTAAGGCTGTCTGGAAAACAGCTATAGCGGACATTGCCACTGTTCCACTCACAGTAATCTGGGCTCTCATGGAATACGCTTCGCAATTAACGCACATAGAAACGTTAGTTTGTTTTGCTTTCAAGTATATTTGTTTTATACCTTGTCAATAATTTATTATCTATCACACTCGCCAAGACTCCACATGCCAGCAGCATTGTATCATTCCAGAATCTTGAGCATGTTCTTGTAATAATATTCCTATAGATATACATATCTTCTGATATACCACCTTATTATCTTATTAATTTATCATAATTTTCCCTTTCTCAAATATTTAATTATATGATAAAATGTACCTTCTTATTATTTTCTATACTGCTTTCAAATTAAATCTTTTTTCAAATTTTATTTTTCATAATTTCTTTACAGTTGATTTCAACAAAAGTTTCTTTTGACTTATAGCTATATAGCTGCCCATCATCAGGGAAAGTAGTCGCCACTTTAGTGGAAAATAAAATCTATCTGTCTCTATCTGTGACCTCCACCGCCGAACAGACACAAAGAACGATATGATACTAATAGGTGACTAGTACAATAATTTTGTAGTAGTACTCGTAGTATATAGTGGGGGATGGGCGAGAGAACATATATATAGTTTGAGTGTGATAAGATAAAAATACTTGAGAAATTCATTATTTGGATGCATCGTAACTAAAGATAGCGCTGGAACGGGATGCTTAGAGTTTGTGGAGGTCTTATCATATATGTACATAGTGTTTTTCTGAGAGTGCTCTCAAACAATAATGATGTAGGTGCTTGCTTAATATAATTATTATATATTTGGAACGTTTCAGCCTCACAATACATTTGATAGGAGCTGAGATGGATTTTGAAGGATGCTGTCCTAATAAATGGGAATTTTGCTTCATGCATCTTCTCAAGTCACTTTCCAACTTGCACTTAGTCCTCATAGGACCGGAACTCGTTACTGAGTCAAGTGTATCTTCATTGTGTCAAGCGTGTCGAGATAAGGTATGCACCACCTGCGTTCCAAACTCAATTTATACCTCCTCCTACTACCCCACATGCCACATTATCTACACCACACACAGAATAAACTCTGCCCATTTACCTCCTTTATGTACTACTTCTTACCATTTCCGCTCATCTCTGAACTATATGCTCTGTGATATTTCCAAATTGATTTATTTTGTCTGCAATTTTAACCTGAGTACATAAATGGTTCATAGTTAATACATCTCAAGTCCTATACATATAGTTTGCCAAGCTGTGTGCAGCATATTATGTGTTGCTAGTTAGAAATGCACAGGGTTATATTATAGGTTGAGACAAGGCTCATTTTTGTTCCAGTGCTACCACGGAATGTTCATTTGCTGCAATAAATAAAGTTTTTTCTTCTTCTGTAGCTATATATTTTCTTTAAGTAACCTCATTGAGCTTTGAAAAGGAGGAAGCTAAACCTAGATGTACGAACCTACATATTATGTAGTATCATTATTATTAGTAGGTATACATAGGGACTATATGAGGATACGCATACGAAAACGAAATACGAAGGAAAGGCTCTCCCTGCAATTTAACTTGTCGACTCGAGCAGTTTTTATGCGACGTATTTAGTCTGCAGTATCTCTGTTTGATATCTGAAGGTCTTTCCTTGTACATACAACAGTCAAATGTTCACGTTATAATTTTTCTTGTTTAATTTTGTGAATAATGTGCCGCATAGACACATGTGTCTCATCTGTATCATGATTATGGTTCTGGCTGTCTGAAGGATGAATCAACAAATTCTTGTAAGAGACCAAAAATCATAAACACAAAATAAAATGCAAAGACCATATAGATTGTGTGTAGATGGAATAAAATGTGGCGAGACAAATTATTTCGAATTACATATACATTATATGTATTTTATGTAAACTGTGAAAGAAAGAAAAAGATTATTATGACACAACAATCCATTGTATTTTAACTCAAAAATGTTTCCTTTTTAAAGTGCCCAATACCATACTTACCTTTTACTTAAGAGGATTCAGACAATGTTTTTTTTTGTGATACTTTCTTGTATAAAAAAGTATAAGTATTTTTGATGCACATAATATGCGCTTTACTAATTGCATTTTATATTTATTTTTTTGAACGACTGTCTTTGTATTTGTGTGCTCGTCATCCTTATGACGTGTCAGAGTAATTATTCATAAGAGATGAGCTGTAGGAGAAGAAGTGGTCTAAAAACTAAAAGCTATGTTCAACCTATGTTGCACTGTACGCAGCTGCTAGGTAATTTACTCATTACTTATGGACGGTGGAATGGATAGCGTGCCTCGACTTTTTGATGTCGCACACACACACACACAGATTACTCATACAAATAAATTTTATTATTTTCAACGACAAGGTAGTCACGTTCAAAAGCATGCATCTAAAAATGTTGTTAATTATCCTTATTCAGATAGATCAGATATGATCCAGTGAATTACATAAGCAGGCAGTTATAATATGCGCGTAGTGAATGCTGGGAAACGGCTTGGATTTCCTTTGAATTTTGTAAATATTATAAGTATTAAAATGTTCTGCTTGAGCAGGGTCGGCAGTTGACAATCACATACAAGCCTGGAGTTCTCTACCACGAGTACAAGAAGCAAAAAAGTTATGTTCGTCCAAATATAATCTGTGCATTCAACTGTGGTATTTATCGGAAAACGGGATTTAATGGCGAAGACACCTGGGCTCCAACTATACCTATTCTAGGTGAGCTCCTCAGTCAAGTCAAGGAGGATCCTATAGGCGAATCCCAGTGATTCCTTCAAAATACTTCACAAAATTCGTAACAACTATATTTAAACACTATATACGCTATATCTGTCTATTTCTGGTACTTATAGGGAAGACGGATATTCTGATTAGCACAGCGTACACGGAAACCGAAGTCTCTCAGGATATTCGTCGAATCCTCAGCGAATGCCAAGGTTAAATAACTTGTGAATTTATATTGAAATAATGCATCAAAAAAGCATATAGATAGAAGTCGCATGACGTGAGCTTGGATTTTGCATGCGTGGACTTACATTTATTTAGTATCTTATTTCTCATCACGTACTCTCCTCTCAGTTGCTGCATACTATACTTATGTAACTACTCACTACTAATAAAACTTACCTACTGCTACACCTTCCTGAGACGCCTTTCTGGATCTCAAACGCTGGTACTAATGCTTATGACTCAACTAAAGGAGTGTACACAATATATTAGTATGGTTGATTGAGACACACATTTACTCTTGTACATGAAATTTTATAAATTTAGAGCTTCAAACTAGATATACCCTGTTATTTTGTGAGGCCTCACTTTTTCTTCGATTTATTAGCATGTAGAAGAACAGAGTTTACTTACTAGTTAGTTTACTAGGGCTTAATAGTAACTCCCTCAGTGGCAGATTCTAATATGCTTTGCTTGATCTTTTTGCTTAACAATTTAGAATGCCATTACCAATGCCTGTGAATTATGAATTTTTACTTGAGGCTAAAGTTGAAATTCGACAAAGAAGGGAGAAGCATATTACTATTATTATTTATTGTTATCAGGTATTCATTATGCATTGGCTCGGTTTTGTCAACGCGCCCTCAATGTGTTTGGTTGAGTTGAGTAGATCGTATAGTGACAAAAACAAACCTTTACTGAAATATGAGTATGGACATACATATACTAATACTCTCATATATAGTTTCCCCAATTTTACCAGTATTATCATTAGCAATTTCAAATTGCAGCGAGTGTGAGAGTATCCACCCACTACACAAGGTTATTTGCAAATTATCTGTATGAATGGTTATAGATAATGTATAGAGTATTGGTATAAGCACCCCTTAATGCTTTAAATATTTTACATAAGTATAGGTAGGTACGAAATACGAAAGGGACCTAGTTCTTTTTACATACGTTAACCACATGGTATCTTTCGTTTTACTACAGATACACACACTATAATAATAATACTATTAGGATGTCGTATGTTTACGTTTCATAAATGCGTTGCAACATAGTGCACTTTGATGATTGCACTTTTATTTTACTACACACACACAACTATATGGTCTATGATAAGAATTAAGGATACGTACCGTACATTTCCTCCTATTATTCTCCACGCTTTTTTACGTATTTCTAATGAAGTCCTGCCAAATATTTAACTTGAATATTTTGCAGCCCAGTAAAATGTTATAATGACGCCTTAATTTTATTTTAGTCATTGTGTGCATTTAAATTAAGCCAATAAGCATACTACATAAAAATTAAACCAATCTAAGAAACTGTATTTTCCGTTCCCACTCCAATCATATACCCATATGCTGTCAAAGTAGATGAGGAATAAGGTGCACAATATTGTATGGTGTAAGATGCAACGTACGTAGCAATATTTATTCAGATCTGAGAGCAACGACATGGATATGATGATCCTGATTCCAGATTCAAGCATAAAGTAAAGGGTGGAATCAGAAACGCAGTAAAGGCATGGTAATTTAACAATACTTACTATTAGGGGCTCTCTTACTATACATACTATACAAGCCTACTAAATTGAAATGTACGGTAATGTTTTCCCTCGATCAAGTTTGATGGGCGACTTCTATATATCCACCGCTAACAAAATATTTATTTTGTAAATATTTGACACTAACCGTAATTAGTGAAGTTGTAGCATCTGGAAAAATTAGGAAATGGTGGAAATATTTTCTACGTTCTTACAAAATTCAATGTTACAGTATTAAAGAGTGATATTAAGCTTTTTTAAGCAATCCTTCCTTCTTAATAGAACTTTTGTTTTTTGTAGAATTTCCGTGTGTGCGTGCTTCAATGACTCCATGACTTATGCAGAAAATTACATACACAATGCCTTGAAATGCGTCAGAGCATGTTCCAGTTAGATATTATGCATGGCGTATGGTCAGCTAAAGCTACCGCTGCTGGTTATAGCTGGCATTAGATTAGTACACAAGCTTATAATATGGTTACACGGCCTTGGCAAGATTGGATTGCACTTCCTTGGCTTGGTCTAGTGATTCAGTGATCACTTACTACTTACTGGCAACCTGTAATGGCTGCATGAAATTAACGTCCCTACGTATATAGTTCCAGAATACTACAGATTCATAGTTCATATCGTGTTTATAGAAGTAATAACATGTGTAGATGACATGACAGATCCAAACCTTATTCCTACGTAGGCATAAATCTACCTTCCAAAACGGATCTACAAAACAAAGCACAAGATAAGTTAAATTACTGTAGTAAAAGTAGAAACAAAGGAAACTTCCGAGCTAGATAATAATATTGTAATATACTATGTTACCACAACTTTATAGCTTATAGTCGCACTTCCAAATATAATCATGCGCCTATATTGTAAACATAAAGTGCGGTTTCCAGCTGCAACGCAGTATTCCTTTTAAAATCCACACGCTTCAGGTCTGCTCTGAGCCTTTTTATAGAAAGCTATAGAGACAGAGATAGGTACATATTAGTTATGTAAATATAAGACCAGCAATAGCTTCGTGTATGTTTTTACAGGAAATCACAACACCCCAGAGAAAGAATACATTCAAAAAAATATATAATTTTAGTATTACAAATTAGTGTGGTTTTGGAATGGTTTTTAGTGTTTGGTTGGTTTCTTAAAAGTTAGCGACAGCTCTGTCTGTAGTGTGCCCCTTCATATTTTCTATTAGCTTCGGATAGACTTTATTACTCTTCCTGTAATTGTTCGATGAAGCTTTCTAAATTCTTGACAATGTGGTTTTCCCTGGAATTACTTTAGGTTTGGAGTTAAGTGGACAGTTCCGGCAGAATCCATACAGAAGTCTTCGACCACAGCGAACTTTAATCAATGAAGATATGGAGCCTCTCATGTATAAGAATCAATACATTGCTGTTTTCCAAGTTTCAAAGTAGCAATAACTTAATCAAATATGAATGAGTGTAAAAAAAAGAAGGAAAAAAAAACTCCGGTTTTGGAGGTGAATAAACTCTCAGTATGTACGTATGTATAGCATATACATTATGCAATAAGTCAAAGCCAAAGGGAATGAAATATCATACCTTACAACCAATTCAATTCAATGCAGAACAGACAAGTCAAATCAAAAAGCACAATAATTATTTCCTATAATATGTCTGGAGTTCCCACATTCATTTTCATTGCGTATTATTCCCATAGAGTTCATCAAGTTACAACTTATTTTTCATGATCATGAGAGATGCAATATTGAGATACCATGTATACATTTTCAATAGTAGGTGTTTTAATTTACGTCATGTACATGTCGTATGCACTGGAAGCATCATTGTCCATCAGTCATGAAGATGTATTATTTGATAGATAAAATTATCTCTCATGTTGCTGGCACGAAGTTGCCAATGCTTGCCTGTTGGTGATTTGCATTTATATATGTACCTACATTCAAATATTCTCCATTGTATAGCTAGGTACGTAATTGGAAAATGAGCTGAAGATGTTAAATTGGCTGTGCAAATAAGGAAAGGGACTAAAATCTTGACTGCCTATGATACCTGCAAACACACGGCTTCATTTAAAGCATGGCCATCCACTGATGTTGCTGTTAACAACAGAGATTTTTAAGTTGAGATGTACTACTAAGATGATACTAAGAATTATAATATTTTAGGAACTACGAAAAATTTACTATCTACGTCACACATGGCTACACTACTTTGGGTTTTGACTTATGAAGGTGGGTTCCTAATTACACCATATTATTTGTGGCTGTCCCCGTGAAGCGAATTTGTAGGTGTCGGTATTTCTAAAGATTACTCTTTGATCTTTCAAATAGACCCACAGTTATGTAGAGAGAGATCGTAGATCAAAGAAATCTGAATCTGAATGTAGAAAGGATGAAATTGTAGCTATGAATTCAGCTAAGCAAAAGTAAACGAAAAACTTATGGTTACCATATATGCTGGATATTATATCTAGGTAGATTTGAGGAAATGTTCTGCAACATAATACCCATCGAAGTAGTGTAATCTGAAACTGCTGTGCGGTCTGTGCACTTATGGTGCGGAGTCGATGGGCGTAGGTTCCATTCTCACTCCGAGCGCTTTTCTGTCTCTTAAATACCCGCCTGCATCTGTCTCTATGGTGTTGAAGGGTTGACGTATGGCTTGTCGCCAAATCAGTCGCAATAGCACTATAATGCAAGGTATGCTACCTATTGTAATTACGCGGTTAACTCACATCACTATAAACAGCTTTTAAATTACAAATTCAAACCAAACCATGACAGTGACTTCCACTTTGACAAACAATATACATGAAACTTGCAACCTATTAGCACGTTGCAGAAATAATTAAAGTATGAGCTAAGTTTTTTGCTACGTCTTATTTTGCGTGTGGCCGCGTATTTTACACTTCTGACTTGACAGATCACATGTGTAAGCTAATAATAATAATATAATTCAATATATGGCAAGACTTCAATACTATATATAAATACGCCTGGATACTTCGTAAAAGAAATGACTTCAGAGTTTAGAGACTCCAGACAGACCATATAGACAGTGAACAAGCACATGGCCTAAGTCCAGTGGACGGAAGTACATTAGACTTACTAGTTAGACCATAATGCTACTTCACGGACGGTATTTATTAATAACAAAAATAAAATGGTAGCGCCGTTATTACCGAATCTACATTAAAATGTGTTCATCACTACAAAGAAAAGAAAATTAGGTACGCTAGGATTTTGGTGATCCTCCACGTTGACTCCGTCAGAGCCTATAACCCAGACAAAATGACCCTATTTAAGCCTCGTCGAAGAAACTCCATAGATTTACTTTTTGCATGCTAATCGTCAGTTTGAAAGAGGGGAGGTTTACAAGTGCAATCTGATCTTCCTCAAATGCTGTTTGTTCAAACAGGAACGCGTTTCTCAACCCAGACACAGACAGTTTAACACTACAATTATAAGTATGCTTTGCAGCATATACCATATATACCATTGCGTCGCACGTTACACATTCTGATAATGGAAGCACTCATGAATAGATGACTTTTGGACTTGGTGTGCTATAAAAGGTACTATCAAATTCGTACAATATCCTTACCTTTTTATAAACACTGCACGCGCTGACATGTCCACCGTCTACACATGCACCGTACATCGTCTATTAGCACGTCCCGCGCCCTACTAGAGACCCGCGTAGTATATTGGAAGCTATATGGTATATGAAGTTATATATCAATTTACACTGCATTTGCTAACAGTAAGGATTGAAAGACAAAAGTAAGTGCGTTTTAACTTTAACCTCAGCCAGTTGATCTAATTATTGGCCTACATAAACATATTACGTAAATGGTCACCATATCCATACTATATAAGCATAACTTTAATAGTTTTGCTTTGTAGACTAAAAATATCAGCACGTGCCTTACATATTCCAATAGGAGTAACATTCATTCCGAAAATACATGGCGTTATGGCAGCATCTGCAGTTTTATGCCTCCATGTAAAGCGGATCAGTTATTTTCCGTTCCATGTTTTAGATAAACTTTTCGTATTAAATGACAACATTAGAAGTTAGAATTTTAAAACTTTAATCCCTTGTAATGCACCCAAAATAATCAATTAGTTCATTATTCCTATGTCAATTCTATACAACGATAAAAAATAAGCTTAGAAAAGCTGATTTTTTGAGCATCTTATTACGAAATTGTTGAGTTAAAAAATTTTTAGGTTTAAAGTAAGATTATGTGTGAGCAGAAGACAATTTATTTTAAAGATACGGCAAGCTCAATCCCAAATTGAATTGTAAGGGTTGGCCACAGGGTACATTTGTTTATTACTATGCACCTATACAATAAAAAAACGTCAAGGTTTATTAAGGTAAACAATTCCTGATGACAGTGATTTGAGGGCATCTCCATCCCATACATGCTCTTGGTAGTAGCACCTCTTCTCTGTATAGGTACATCCATTTTAATCTATTTCAACAACTTACGTACAACG
>JAQFZE010004995.1:0-10674 GCA_034695245.1 Dicyrtomina saundersi | reverse complement strand
TTAAAATCGCAATCTTATTGGCATCTCATAACTCGTAATTTATACCACTGGTTGCCTCTTCTAAAGCTGGTAAAGCATTATGGAAAACAAAATTGCTAATTATTTTTAAGTTTGAAATTATTCACAGTTCTTATATTTCACTGAAAATAGTTTGTTGTCTCAAAATACAATCCATAATACCATTATTAGAGTTCTTATGAAACTATGTAACCGTTCATACGCATACAGCCAAGGTCTCATCTTACCTCAGTATGAACTTTATAGTTTCATAACTTTTTTGAAAATTAGACAATTCATTCTTATTATATTTAAAAGTGCTAGATAATGTACAAATATACACCTAACTGCAACAAAAAAATTACCATTGAGATCTCCAACTCCGTCCCCATTAGAATCTTGGAAAGATCTTGGATAGATTTGATAAACTACAGATTGTTGCCACCAATGGAGTGCTGACTGGTCGGCTTTCACCACTTGCCTTTCCTTTTCAGAACTCGCTACAGCCAATCCATTCTGTACGAGCAGGACACTCAAAAATAAAGAAGCTATCAGGTGGGAGAGAGAAAACATTTTGTAGTTTGGCTTGTGCAGCCTAGCAAAAACTGATTCGAAAATGTTCTGGTCGATCAGTCTATATTTCGTCTATAGGTTTGGGAAGTCAGAAGTAGTGAGTTATGTAACCTAACCCAACTTGTAATTTGTTCGGTCTCTTTTGTGTTTTTGTTGTCATATTTTCCAGCGTCCAGTTTGCCATCAATCCATTAATAATCAATCAATAGATAATTTATTAGGATGAGTACTCAATTTTACAACTGTTCCCTAGTTTCCCTAATTAATTAACTACGTTTCATTCGTGTTAGAAAAAGTGCTTTAGATCATTACATCATTATTGAAATTCAAAAAATACCTTGTTGACTTGGATTATATTTACCATTTTTATTGCAATTTACCATTCCAAGTAATTTGGTTTTCCTAAGTTTACTAAATTAATGGCAGATTGACAGGCAACAGGTGCCTCATTGGTAATTTTATTTATTTTTTAATCTGTCGATTGCAAAATGAATGTAGCTATTTGAGTAGATTAATTACTGGAATGTGTTAGATAGCGTTAGGGTATATAAATTATTTCATGTCAATAATTTGTAATTTCATCTGTACATATATAATTTTTAGTATGAAGTGGAATCCAGAATCAACAAGTCATGCAACTGATTAGATATTATGTTATTAGCAATTCAACTTTACATACTAATTCAATTCTCCAGCTGTCAAAAACTGCCATGTCACTTGGTGAGTGTGTCACCAGTAAAAATTTCAATCTTGCCCATTGTCCATTGCAAACCAGTTGCCAGTGTATATCGACAATTACATTACAGTGCAAAAAAATATATAGTCCATATTTGGGATAAGAATTTTACCGCACAAACAAGTATAATAAAGCTTTTATTTAATTTACTGGTGCATGAATATTGCTAATACAGGTAAAGTGTTTGCCGCGAGACACAGTAGAGAATTACAACCAACAATGATCTACAAAAAAATATATTTGTTTTCGGTAGAAATGTTTTTCAATTTAATATTTGTAGCAATTATACTGTCAAGTGTTAGTATATGATGATAATTCGTGTTTATCTAGCAAACTGTGTCACCGATGTCAAGCTGTCGAACAACTTTAATTACGCAAAAAAATAAAAAGAACTCTTATATTATATAGTACACTGCAAGAGTTATTGATTTTAATGTCCTACCAGGACATGTTTGTATACTGATTCTAGATTAAAATTGTTTTTTTTTGTATCGTATGTTCAAAAATAATAATACAGTGCACCTGTCACTTCTTAAAACGATTGATACTAATCAACAGTCGGACAGGATATATTAATTTGCTGAGAACTGCCATAAATAATGAGATTGTGAAATAGATGATTGATGTGTGATTGAAATTCGAAGTTGTTTTCATATCTCTCGTGACTTGATTAATTCCATGATCTGGTGTATGATTTTAGGATAAGCACACAGTATAATATGTTTGTATATTCAGTATATTGCTATATTTTTAGTATACAGTGCAGTTAATTGTTTATTGCTTAAAGGAAAAACATGCTTTATGTTAATATACAAGACTGCTGCTATTATAATTTTACGGTATCACAATATTTATTCTAGTTTAAAACTTGATTTCTTAAGTGTTATTAGAATAATTTATATTAATTAATTAGATAATTAAAGTGTGGGTGTGAATTGGATGACAAGGCTGTTTCTTGGGCCAAGCTGAACAGATCTGGTATTGATGGCTCCTCTGCAATACACCAAAATGCATAACAATTAGGTACATTAATTGCTAAATGTTTGGGTTTTGAATGGTACGATTAATTAGGGCAGGAGTAAATACATTAAAATTGAAATTTTACCCGACAATAGCTTCCTCATTCTGGAAGCCAACACTTCGAATCAAAACTTGTCCAAATGTGGGAATATTGGTGAAGGTGCTCGCATCCACAATTTGTGTTGTTGATGAAAAGCTGACGAGAACCAAAAGTCCAGTGGACTCACCATTAACTGACAATGATCTACAATACAAACGATAAAATACATTAAGATTCGCAATATAATGTTTGTTTTTCATGTTAACCATTAAGCAGCCAGTACTGTTCATTTTCGATATAAAGTAGAAAAATACCTTGTGAAGGCAAGGACGGTATCATTGTTGAGAGAATGGCTTTCATAGGCCCCATATCTCCAAAGGTCAGTGTATCGTAGTTTCATGAGGTCCTTGTAAACCTTCAAGTGACTTTCCACTGCGGCATTTTCCACTGCTACATTCACCGTTTTGTAATTTTCGTTCAACGGAAGCCAAGTTTTGTTGCCGGTAGTGAACCCTATGTACACACATAAAATAAAATAGTTTAAAAATATACGATAACACGCGAATATTCTGTTACCCGTACATTACCTGCAATTATTGTCTGTAATACATTTATTTTGTAGAAAATTAATAATGTCTATGTGTACCTGCGCCAGCTCCTGCATTCCAATGCATGGGCGTTCTTGCTGGATCCCGGGAAAATTGTTCATAGCGCTCTGGGTCAGTTTGGCAGCCGGCCGGGTCAACAGTCTCCTCCCATGTGAGGAAAGTGTCTGTCATTCCTAATTCTTCACCGTAGTAGGTGACAGAGGTTCCCTGGAGGAGTAAATTAATCATGTTGGCTCCATCCACTGACTGAGTGGTCCATTTTGTAGTGGCACGTTTATTATCGTGGTTTCCAATCTGATTGTAACAAAAAAACACAATTTTATAAAGATATTGATCAACATTCACGTTGGTAATTTAATACTTTATTTCGACCTGCGACCTACCAAGAATGTTCCCCAACGACCTTCAGGTAGGAGGTCAAACCAAACGTTAATAAGTGCCAAAATGTCCTTTGCATTGTTTTGTGGCTGGACGCCGAGTAAGTGGAAGTTGAATGGGAAGTGAGCGATAGGTGCCTGTTTAATAATAATATGTTTTTCATTAAGTCAATTTCGCATCAACCCATACAACATAGTTTGCATAGTTTGTATTTCACAATAATCTATGTAGAAACAAAATAAATATAAAAGAATGTACCTGTTCAGTTCCGTAATAGTCCATAATGAAATCGTCCGATACGGTCGCCTCAACCATCATGCATCTATAAAATCAAATTTTTAAATTTAATTAACGTATTCTTGCAACTCATAATTGTTTATGTAAAAGATGTAAAAGATAAAATTAGTAAATTAGCAAGCTGTATGTTTAATATTGCGGAAGGTGAGATTCTCCTTTACCTCACGTTCCCATCAGCAGCAGTGTAGATATCCATAAGCTGTCTCATATCAGCCAACCAGACGAGAACATCGGGTTGGTTAAAAGTGTAGATGTGATTCCAGTAACGGTGCTCATCGGGGCGGGCAGCAGGGTCTCTGTCAGGGTTCTCTGGCTCATCCAAGAATCTTTGATCTTCGTACATGTGAGGGACAGCATCCACACGGAAGCCATCGACTCCCAAGTCCAACCAAAATTTGACAGCAGCCAACATTTCATTCCGAACGGCAATATTTTCAAAGTTTAAGTCAGGCTGCCCAGCCACAAACTGATGTAGGTAGAATTGTTGACGTTGCTCGTTATATTCCCATGCTGAACCACCGAACACGCTCACCTATAATTTATTTAAAAAATTTCATTTATGGACGGCATTCCCTACTTTTTATTTTTTTTATGACATTTAAATTAGTAGTATGGCAATGCCAACCCGAACCCGGGTATTATAAATTATAATTAATGTTTCCAATTTTACCCAGTTGTTTGGTGGTAAAGGCTTGCCATTTGAATCACTTCCACTAGCATTTTTCCAGACGTAGTAGTCGGTGTAAGGCTCAACGCGTTGTACGGACTTAATAAACCAGTCATGGAGGTCACTTGAGTGATTTGGCACGAAATCCATGACCAATTTGATTCCTAACATTATTTAAAATATGAATTAATTTTAAGTCGATACTTTACTGATAAGTGAATAATTTGATTCATTTTAACACTATACATGTGGACATATGAATTATTATAAATTTCTTTCTTAATTAATTACCTCGTTTCTTAAATTCCGCAGACATTCTCGAGAAATCATCCAGAGTCCCAAAAAGAGGCTCAATATTGGTAAAGTTGGAAATGTCATAACCAAAATCTTTCATTGGAGACTCGTAAATTGGGGAAATCCAAATGGCTTCAATGCCCAATTCCACAAAATAATCCAATTTGGAGGTAATGCCTAATAGAATTTACATTATTATCATTATGTAGTTCAAGTAACTAATTGTGATTCGATTTACCTACAAAGTAATAATTACTGATAAAAAAATTAATTTTAAATTTTAATTTGTAATAATACCGTACCATTGATATCACCCACACCGTCTCCATCCGAATCTTGGAAAGATCTTGGATAGATTTGGTACACAACGGATTGTTGCCACCAGTCCAGTGGGTCTCCCACTTCCAGAGCTTTCACAGATGGTCCATACTGTGCCAGGAGAACACAGAGGACCAAGCTTGATGAGAAGTAACGCATTCTGTTTTGTAATGATTATTACTGTATAGCTACTAATTTCAATTTGTTTTGTGCTATACCAGGACAAGATGAAGTAATTTTGCCTACTAAGTGAATCTAAGCTCTCGCCCAGGCTTTTATACCAGCACCAGTTTTACTGGTTGGTGGCAACGACAATGCTAAAGCATATATTTTAAATGTTTCTGCGCTTACTGATATTTAGGAAAACACTTCACAAGTTTTATGGATGTAGCAAGCGTGCATGGATGTCTACATACGCAGACGTAATAATAATAATTATTATTATTATTTGATTCCCTAGCCGGTTAAGTTAGCCAGTGCCAGTGCCAGTTGTTTGGTAGAGTTTGGGTTGCGTTGGTTTAAAACTGACATAATTTGAGCTGATTGCATAATTGATGACGGCAGCCTCTCACATCACAATCACACCAACACGGTCTCTTTTCTGTTTGTCATTTTCAATTGCTTTTTAGGATTTAACTGCATTGTCAAATTTATAAATGTTTAATAGGTACATACATATCTATGACTATCTAGTTTTTTGTCAATCAAATTGTAGATAAAAAACAGCAAATTTCTTTGTGAGGCAATTTCATTCGTTACAATTGCGTGATATTCCAGATCCTTTTGAGCTACCTATGTGTATGTATAATACTGTGTTCTTAGTGTATAGTTCATCTATTCATGCATAGTTTTAATTTTTCAGTATTTTTGCAACGCAAAATTCCAGTTAATATAATACATGGAAATTTCAACTTCAACTTTGTAGCCTTAACAGCTGTTCATTCCAGCACCAGTGATAACTATAATTATGTCAGTAAAGTACTGCGGTAATGATCGTGTATAGGAATGTCTATTTAAGCTCTACACAGTATATAGTTGTCTTGAGCTAGTATGTATTTATATGCACACATGCATCAAGCGTTGACGCTACACTTTAATAGCAAAAACTAAAATCAACAAACACAATACTGATTTTTTTATCAAAACTATGTCTAACTATATATCGTTCTTTTTTCTTCGCTCTGGTAAGCAATAGTATAGAATCAATTATGAGTCCTTTATTCAACATTTTAAGTAGAAAACGAAAATAAAAATATGACTAGCTACGTTTGTTGTAAAATGCAAACTACAAAAATATCGATAATTATTATTGGAACAATGAACAATGTAATTTTGTTACGTTTTAGTAGTTATAGTAGTACCGTAGTGCATACATATCGTGAGTGAAGAGTCAAAATGTCCCATTTCTTTACTTTGCTGAAAACAAAATGCACTATCTACGAAATACAATCAAAATATCAAGACATTAAAAGAGTAAATAGACAATTTTGCACTTTTGAAAAATATGTAAATGTAACATTTTCCATTTCAAAAACATGTAAAACTAGTAATTATTGCAATTTTCAAAAACATGTAAATAGGACATTTTGCACATTTCAAAAGCATGTAATAGGCAGGGACATTTTGCGTTTTTTTAAAACATGTAAGTAGAATATTTTGCACTTTTCAGAAACGTGGAATTAACACTTTACTTACGAACGCATCTATCTCAAATATTGTATTTTACATAACTCACTTTAATTCTAGCTTAAATTAAATATGGGCCATTTAGCTTCTTCATTCTTCACTCACGATATGCATACATGCAGTACCTTGGAAATATAAGAAGTAACACTTAAACACTATAGGAATGACTCCAACATTTGTGTGCTAAACTTCATGGAGGCAAAGAATTCAAATAATTGCTCAAAATACACATATAGGAATTGCATAGGAAATATGAACGTATGATCAAAGTTAAACGGTATTAAAATAAATCATCTGCGTGTTCATAAAAAGACAAAGATAAGAGGCAAGTTAGAATTCTACTCGTTCCTGCTGTTCCTCAAGTTCAAGACGTTCAGCAGCCATTTTCAACTCCAGGCGCTCAATCCCTTTCACAATTGCCTTCAAAAACAGTCTCAGTGTTTTCTGATCCAACTTCATACTTGCATGGTATTCCTGGTCAATAGCACTAGGATCAATCTTAAAATAATCTAAAGCTTCCTTCACGATCTCTGAGCACTGCAACACTCCGTGACGAAGATCAACCAGCTCGTCCCCGGATTTTTTCCGGAGTTCCACCGGTGTACAGAATAAGCGGCGGAGCATACGAGTGCCCACACAGGATAAATGTAATGCTAAGAAACAATGAAAGACATATTTAAAAACTGAAAATGTGTAAATTTTTTATTATGTGTGGCTGTTGGATGTACCTCTATGCCTGAGATTCCAAGTCTTGGTTAAGAACTGGCTCTCCAGGACGTCCATCGTCAGCTTTTCCAGCAGATTATCCTGCTCATCGTCTTCCTCTTCACTTTCACTTGCAATCACCCGCTCGTTCATACTCCCAAATTGAGTCATGAGCAGCCCTTTTCTGAGTAGCTGAGTAGCCACCTGAAGGATCCAGTGGTTGGGATGAAGGAGTTTATCCTTGTTCTTGTCCATCGTTGTGTCGTAGTACTCTTTTGCAGACTTGACCCCCAGCGCGTGTAACCAAATTCGGTCGTTTAGTTTGTACAAGAGGTCATCTCCGATTTTATTAACCTGTGCGGTGAATGCCGAGGCCGGGGTGACCTCTGTGCATTGGTTACATTTCCACAATGCATCTTCTTTCAAGTCCAACGGGTCAACTGGTAGCAGATAGCCCATGGGCAACTCGGGCTCACGCTCACTCATCTGGGTCACTTCACTGTCACTCCAGATGTCACTGCTACTTGAGCTACTGCAACTGGCACTACAATTATTATTATTAATCGCATCATTCTCCCGCCACTCCCTCCGTACTTTCTCAACCACTTCCTTACAAAGGGTACAAACGACTGCGGACTGAAAACTTCCAAATTCTGTGGGATCCATACAGAGCTTGCATTTGCATCTGAGCTCCAAGTCTTTGTAGTACTGACAAAATAAAGTTTGCCGCTTGAGTGTCCCGAGGCTGGCGTGAAGATTGTTCGCGAATCGGGACAGAGTTAATATTTTTCCTTTCTTTACGGGAACAGCAGTACGGATAATAATTCTGAAATCAGGATACCCTCCGATGATCCAGTCACAATTTGGCGAGCAAGCGTTAGTAAAATATCTTGTTTTCGTGTACATGTATGAATTCCATTCACAGGAACCATCCAATTGCTCATGTGAGATGAAACTTTCAAACAAAAATCAAATTAAAAAATTAATATTATGATATTTATTTTTTTAGTGGATTTGTAATGAAAGCGTATAGTTCTTTTCTTTGGTTGGTTAAAACAATACGATGCCGATACCCATGGTGGATACACATAGTGTGAATATTTTTAAACGCTTCTTTCATCAGCGACCAGTCTTCGTCATCGGGGAGTAGTGGGAACAATCCTCGTGTTTTCTCAGCACGGATCGGTATCCGACTGATCCATTCTTCTTTGTGTTTATCCTTAAAGTAATCTTTCGCCATCTCAGTCACAATTTTCCAAATGTCAGGTTGCTGATTCATTATGGCATAGCACCGCATCCACATAGGGTACCAGGCAATGTCTTTTTGCTCGCTTGGGTACGCATATGGGATTTTATTAGCAGTGAACACGTGACACTCATTTGAAGCATGAATGGGTAACTAAAACAGTATAAAACATATACTTATAACTTTATGTAATTTAAATATATTTATATTGCTTTAGTTTTGTCCTGATTATGCAAAATTTTGTATACACTTAAAAAATAGAGAAAACCTTGGCACACTCCTCTCCACAAACTGGCCAGTTACAATGGCTGCAACTATTTGAAGGACTTCGCATTGTGAACAAAGGTAATTTTGTTCCACATGTGATGCAGCTTTGATGTACTTGATGGGAGGGAATTTGAAACAGTGGGGGTTCATTCAGAAGAACGGAGCCCGCTTTCAGATCCCGCGAAGCCACACAGACTTTCCCAGCCCCGACTCCAGTCATGTCATTAGGATTCGGAAAGTCTTTAATTCGGAAAGGTGGGCCGATAATTCGTCTTAAAAGCTTTCCTAACCATGTGGACTAAGGCAATAATTATCATGTAACTCATTTTTATGTCAATTTAACCTTCATGGTAAAAATATTAAAATGCAGTGCTGTATAGCTCACACTGGCAATGTGATTTACGAATTAAATACCCCGTTAAATACATAAAAAAACATTTTACCTCGGGTTTGGATTTTCCACCCATTGATTTTATTCCTAGTGAATTTGGTGGTATAATTCACTCAGCCCTCCGGATCTGATGTAATTTGCCTCAATCACCCACGTACAGCATACAGTGCAAAATATATTGTTTTGAATTGCTTTGTTTTGTAATAATAATTCTGGAGACGTTGGCGTAAGTATACGACATAACCAATTGACAAATCTAGAATGTAGCAATTTGAAATAGGTTTCAGGTCGTATCAAGCAATAATTATTACTTGAAAATCGGAGAAAACAAAATTAATTATATTAAAATATTAATCATCAGTCCGTGTCTCAATAATATTATATATTATCATAATACATTTTGTCAAAATAATTTTATTATACAAAAATTTTTTAGCAATAAAGTAATCAAAACAAAAAGTCAAAAATTAGGAAATCATTTTTAGTACACACAATATTAAAGTAGCCAATCCAATAGTTTATGTTGATTTGAAAACACTGTTTTAACATCAGTGATTCTACCATAGATACAAACAAAAATTTGAAATATCGTGTACACAATAGGTCAGAATAAAAAAGTTCCCTTGTCACATCAAAAAAGAGTAGCACCAAACCATAAGTTTTAATTTAAAAAATTACTCCAATAGGCCATATTGGTCCATGGGCCATATTGGTCCATGGGCCATATTGGTCCATGGGCCATATTGGTCCATGGGCCATATTGGTCCATAAATTCTAAGTTCCATAAATTTACATTACCCGAAACGAACTACAGAGGGTGTAGGGGTTGGGCATCGATTCAAATGGGTTTTAGATTCTGAGCTTAAGCATCTAATAAACATGTCCGTCTGTCTGTCTGTTGGTTCGTCGCTACAGGTCAATCTGTCAACTCGATTTTCTTGAAACTTTTTTCAACAACCCTAAAAGCAAGCAGGCAGGTCTGTATTGTTTTTTACTTTACTTGAACTGACCTTTTCTCCATAATCAACGGTTGAATGGACCAATGTCAAAAAGCACTTTGGTGAATGGAAAGAAAAACCAGTGAAGGGCTGTTCACAAATGGCGCCAGCGAAATTTACTAAAATGTTATACCCACCCATTTAACTTGTTAATCTTTTCAGAGTTGCGTAAATGGCTATATTGTCAACATGTTGTGTCACCGTTTCCAAAGTCACCCACCCTGAACGCAGATGGCGCTATTTGCGTACGACCCCAAATGCGTGCCTTGTATAGGTATTAGGTATACGCATTTACATACAATTCTAACGAAACTTTAAATTCTTGCGGCACTGCAGTACAAGGTAATCTATGTAACACTAATAGTACCATGTCAGCCAATTGTAACTACATTAGTATTAGCGAGTTGGGTGGGTTAGTTTAAAGTGAGTGAATTTTAAAATTCCCAAAAACAA